>JAADWJ010000719.1:0-13042 GCA_023336165.1 Pythium monospermum | reverse complement strand
TCTCCTGACTGTGAGTTTGCGCATTGTGGATGTCCGCAATATGGACGAGTCGACATAAAACGCGAGCTGCATCGTTGACGATGTCTCTCCTGGCGACCCACCCGTGGCCACCAGCCAGGCACCACGATACCCCCCCACAGCACGTGGGGGTAGTTGCTCGACTGCTGGACACCCACAGCGACCGCATCACCGCAGTCACGCAACCATCGCGATCTAACGGCATCCACCACCACCACCACACTGCAAGCCACAGGCCTGTAGACGAGCGCGTAGAAAAAACTCGTCTGCGGCTTGATGTGGGTCTTTGAGTAGCGCAGCACCGCGTTCCGACAGGTCCAGCGGATGCCAATATCGACGGGTGTCTTGACACAGCATCAATCCATGTGATCCGCATACAGAAGCAATTCCTTGACACACTCGAGTGTTTTTCTGGGGTCATTGGCGTCTTCTCTTTGTGGGTCGTATCCAGTGGAAAAACACACACATCGACGATCCAGCGCTAGCCGACCACCTGCACATGTTCCATTTCTTCCTGTACTTGGCCGTCACATTGCTCGTCGTTTTCTTCGTCTTTGTTCAGAGGCGAGTCCGCCAAATGGCGTCAACAGACGACTCGCTGCTTCCCAAAAGCACGGGATTGCCACCTGGACAGCACGCCAGCATTTACTGCATGACACACAGACCGCTCGCGTGTGTTTCAGCAGCCGTGAATTGGGCTCCGTGCGCCGGGTATGGGGACGTGGCGTTACTTTTCATGGCCAGTGTGAAGCAGCAGTTCATGGTGGCTGTTGAGGGTCATTCACCTTCAACACGAACTTAGTGAAAGTAGCCAAAAACAAAAACCGCACTTTGAAAAAGTAATTGTTCGTTTTGGCCAATCAAAGTGCACTTCCACTCACCACTAACTCAGTATCAAACAAAAAGGGAAACCCATGATGATGATGATGATGATGATGATGATGATGATGATGATGATGATGATGATGCGATGGCGAGCATCGACGCCTGCGGTGGCCAGCACTGCGGTGGCCGTGGCGCGTCGTCCTCTGTGGACGCAACTCGCGTCACGAACGTTGTCAACGTGTCCAGAAGTAGACGAGGAGGAAGAGGAAACGACAAATGCGCCACGCCGCAAGCAGCGCGTGTTCACGGATGCGCAGAGGAAACGGTTTTTCGCCGCAAAGGCAAAGCAAGCCCGCGAAAGAGAACCACGTGAATTTGCGCTGTTGCCGTCAGCACTGAAGGCGTTTTACGACAAAGCGGGTCACTTTGTGCTGCCTCGAACCTTGTTCTGTGTGTCTGCCCCCACTGGCGCTCTCGGGAAGGACAGACGCACTCGTGTAGTTGGCCGCGTGCAAGATTCCAGTGAGATTGACTGGCCCGAAGGCGTGGTCGCTCAGAAATTGAACATTGGTCGAGCGTTGGAAACGCTCATGAAGAATCCAAACCACCAAGAGAACGACCCAGAAGTCGTTTCAGAGCTGCATGCGATGGGGTTCCCAGTGGAAGAAGCAGTGAGCGACTGGCGCATGTTTGTGTGGAACCATCAGACTCTGCCGGCGCTGACGACGTTTCACAAGTTGAAAGGGCACGCGACGGTGCCAGTTTCCTTCGTCGTGCCACGTGGAGACGCTTTGTGGCCAGAGACAATGTGGGGCCTTCCGCTTGGCATGCGTGTGAGTGTGATCCGCCGACCGGAGACTCCATTGACGCCAACGCAATTGGATGATCTTAAACGACTTGATTTTTCATGGAATGTCAGTCAAAGAGAGTGGGACAAACGGATCAAGCCGTCCTTCAAAGTCTTTGCAAAAGAAAACGGTGGACATTGCCGAATTCCAGAGAAATTCATCGTCCCAAGTCATTCGCCATGGCCAACGAAAGCATGGGGCATGAAGCTTGGCGTTCTTGTGAATAATATCCGATCACACAACCAGTACGCCAAGCAAGTTGCTGATGATGCTGATTTGCTTCAGTCACTGGGCTTTCAGCCTAGTATGCCAGAGTATATGTGGAGCGAACGGGTCTTGCCATCGCTTGAAGTGTTTACGGAAGTGTACGGCCACAGTGATGTCGACCAGAAGTTTGTGGTGCCCGGCGAGGCGCCGTGGCCAGAAGAAGCGTGGGGCGACACACTTGGAGTTGTCGTGAACTGTATCCACTACCATAAGATCTACGCTGACCAAGTCGCCAAGGATACCGATCGCTTGGATGCCATCGGATTCGTGTGGAACTCATTGGACAACAAGTGGACACATGTGACTCTTCCAGCTCTTGAAATGTACTTCAAAAGTACGGAGATACCCAAATCTCAATCAAGTTTGTGGTCCCGTCAGAAGATCCGTGGCCAGAAGCATTGTGGGGTTTTAAGCTCGGAAATGTTTTACATGGCATCAAATATGACGGAAACTTTGCCAAGCAACGGCAACAAGACCAACTGCGCTTGCAAGCTATTGAACTGGATCTCATCAGTTCGTAATACAGTGCTATGGTTGCCGTGACATTGCGCGAAGGACCTTGCTCATCACCAGAGATATTGGTAGCTTCCTCGGTCATAGTCAAGGAGGGAAACTCGGCAGCGGCGACCCAAACGTCATGGTAATACAGTATCGAGAATGGTACTAGTAGCCATGGTAGTCATACTGCAGTACACGATATCGCACTGTTCGCATTGACCGCTTTGAGTGGCGCAGCCAGCAAACGTGGTGTCCTGTGGAATGCGATCCAAAAGGTCAGTGGCCACTGCCTTAGCTTTCTGTTGATGGTGGTGGCGTCGTCGTCATTGGCGGCACTGACACCGCGAAGGACTATTTTTGTCCTCCTCCCCGCCATTCGCTTTCAATGGCCTCGCAACCTCCACGCAGTACTTCGCAATCGTGGCGACTATGGCGACTCCATCGTCAGCGACATGAGCATTGAGCTCGAAGTTTATCACCAACAAAAATGCCAACACCAACTATTGGCGGCGTTGGGGTTTGTTGGCTTTTTGTTGGCACCACCAAAGACACCAACAAAATGAAAACAGGAGTGATGGTCGTGCAAGTTGAACTCCACTCAAGAGTCATCCGTTTTTGGCCATCGGATGCCATTCGAAAGCGATCCAAAAAGAAACGCGAGCTGTATTGTTCGCGCGAACTCTATGCCCGATCGATCCGATGGCATCCTCCACCACCAACAGCGCACTCTCCGATCAAATGTACGAGCGTATAGAACGCGTCTGAGGCTTGTGGTGGGTGGGACTTGGAGCAGCGCAGCACCGCGCTCTGACAGGTACAGCGGATGCCAATCGGATCGATCGGTGTCTATCGACCGTCCACACATGCAATCAGCTCCTTGACAAACTTGAGCATTTGTGGGGACATAGGTATCTTCTCTTGGTGAGTTGTATCCGGCGCTCAAAAAAAAAAAAGGGAACAGTAGCCAACCAACTGCATACGTTCCATCTCTTCGTCTTCTTGGCGATCATACTGCTCGTCGTGTTCCTCGTCTGCGTTGATCTCATGAGAGACGATCCCGTCAACTGGCGCCAACAAACGCCTCATTGCAAACCGCACGCGAATCCGTGGGAAGCACAACAAATGCTGCCATCGTTACAGGTACCGCCATCACTGCTGCTATAATCCCTGCAGTTCTCCCTGCGATGGAAGACAAACCAGTGCGCGTCGTCCACAGAGAACAGGAAACGCCTCATCGGCTGGGATTGTGGCTGATGGATTGGTAAGCAAGGAGTCCACAGCATTACCCGCTTCCATGAAACACTCGATTGCCATGGACGCTCAAGCCACTCCAGCAAGTGCATGCTTCGCCCATCACAGCGTTTTGCACGACTGTGATATGAGCTGCGTTGCTCGGTCGGGGATGTCGGGGTTCAAGAGCCAAGTCACCGCTTTCCTCGCCGCTACAGCTGTAGCCATCCTGCTGCGGCTTCCAGGGGGTATTTCGGTGGAAGCTGAGCTGCTGAATTAAAATAGTTCCACTTCAACCGAACTTCGAGAAAGGTACGTGCGGGATCAAATCGGAAGCCTAAAACCGCACTTTAAACGTCTAACTTGAGCTTTGGTTTTGGCCAATCAAAGTGCACTTTCACTCACCACAAACTCAAACCAAGGGAAACGAAGATGATGATGGTGATGGGAAGGCGAGCATCGACGACGCCTGCGGTGTCCAGCGCCGCGGTGGTCGTGGTGCGCCGTCCTCTGTGGTTTCAGTTCGTGTCACGAGCATTGTCAACGGGTCCAGAAGAAGAGAAGGAAGAGGAAACGACGGATGCGCCACGCCGCAAGCAGCGCGTGTTCACTGATGCGCAGAGGAAACGGTTTTTCGCCGCAAAGGCAAAGCAAACCAGCGAGAAAGAACCACGTGAATTTGCGCTGCTGCCGTCAGCAGTGAAGGCGTTCTACGACAAAGCAGGTCACTATGTCGTGCCTCTTGACTTGCTCTGTGTGTCTGCCTCGACTGGAGCTCTCGGGAAGGATCGATCCACTCGTGTCTATGGCCGCGTGCAAGATTCGAGTGAAATTGACTGGCCCGAAGACGTGGTTGCTGAAGAATTGAAGATTGGTCGGGCACTGAAAAAGCTGATGGTGAAGGAAAAGCACCGACAGAACCACCCAGAAATTCTCGCTGCGTTGCATGCGATCGGGTTCCCAGTGGAGGAAGCAGCGAGCGACTGGCGCACGTTTGTGTGGAACCATCAGACACTGCCAGCGTTGACCACGTATCACAACTTGAAAGAGCATGCGATGGTTCCAATTGCCTTCATTGTGCCACGCGGAGACCCTTTGTGGCCAGAGACAATGTGGGGCTACCCTCTTGGCGGTCGTGTGAGTGTGATCCGCCGACAGAAGACGACGTTGACGCCAACGCAATTGGATGATCTTGAGCGACTTGATTTTTCGTTGAATGTCAGCCAAACCGAGTGGGACACACGGATCAAGCCGTGTTTCAAGGTATTCGCGAGAGAAAATGGTGGTCATTGCCGAATTCCAGAGAAATTTGTTGTCCCAAGTCATGCGCCATGGCCAACGAAAGCATGGGGCATGAAGCTTGGGCGAGTTGTGAACAGTATCCGATCAATCAGAGTCTACACCAAACAAGTTGCTGATGATGCTGATCTTCTCAAGTCACTGGGCTTTCAGCCTAGTATGCCGCAGTATATGTGGAGCGAACGGATCCTGCCATCGCTTGAAGTTTTCAAGCAGGTGTACGGCCACTGCGACGTCGACCAGAAGTTCGTGGTACCCAGCGAGGCGCCGTGGGCAGAAGAAGCGTGGGGCGACACACTTGGAGTTACTGTGAGTTGTATTCGATCCAAAGACTACCACGCAGACCAAGTCGCGACCGATGCCGATCGCTTGGACGCCATCGGATTCGTGTGGAACGCATGGGAGAACAAGTGGACATTCGTTGTTCTTCCAGCTCTTGAAGTGTACTTCAAGCAGCACGGAGATATTGAGATCCCACTCAAGTTTGTGGTCCCGTCGGAAGCTCCGTGGCCCCAAGCATCGTGGGGTTGTAAGCTGGGAAGTGTTGTGCAGAGCATCAGGTTGAAAGGCACTTTTGCCAAGCAACGGCAGCAGGACCACGCGCGCGTACAAGCCATTGGACTAGATCTCACCAGTTCATAATGCAGTACCAATCCCAAAATACATGATTACCGTGGACATCGAGCCACACACAGTACTTTTGTCCTCCTCCTTGCCTTTCGCTTTTCGGTGGCCTCACAACCGTCACGCAGTAAGTTGCTTCACAATCGTGGCGACTACAGAGACCCCATCGCCAGCCACATGGGCATTTTACTAGAACTTTACCACCAACAAAGTAGCCAACACCAACTATTGGGTGGCGTTGGTGTTTTGTTGGCTTTTGTTGGCACCAAACAAGAAACCAACAAAAATGGGAAACAAGAGTGATGGTCGTGCAACTTGAAGTCCCCGCTCAACTGCAACTCTTTGCCCATTTGCCCATTTCCTCATATCGCCCGAGACTGGCCGACAGACACCACAGACAAAGACTCAATATATCATGGAGGCGACAGACTTGATCCACATGCTCCATCGAGCGATGCGGACCAACAACGCCATGAGCACCGGGGTCGATCCCAGTACCGACAGTGGCGGTGGCTCCGGCTCCTCCTTTGTGCGCCTGCATCTGGATCCCACGCTTCTTGCCGAGTACGAGTCGCCAAACTACGACGAAGCCGTCGCCATGCCGCTGGACGAATTGCCGCCGACGCCAATACGTTGCGCCACGGGGAGACATGGCGACACGAGCACGACCACCACGCCTCTGAGCGCGAGCGCTACTGCTGTCGTCGAGTCGGTCGGCTGGATGCTCAGTACGCTGCGCTCCCCCAAGGGCGATATGCGTTGCCGCTACCGCAAGGGCAAGTGCAGCAACCCGCGCACACTCAAGAAGAACGGCAACTTGCACTCGTACTGTGAACTCCATCGCCAACGGTCGGTGCGCAACCAACGCAAGTTCGACCAGAAGAAACGCGAGTCGATGCAGCTCCACGTGTGTGACGACTGCATGGAAGGGGAAGACCGTGGTGGTCGCTATGAGAAAGAGGAACGACAACAACAAGAAGGAGAAGACATGGTCCAACAGCAAGAACAGTGGCCCCACCATGAAAGCCCCATCGAGAAACTTCCCAAGCCATCAAGCCAGCGTGTGGCCGTGTGATCCTACAGACCATGAGGTTCCCTCTGATGACGCGGAAGAAAAAAAGAAGAAAGCCTCGTACGTTGTACAGCCGAACATTATACCGGTCGCTCCATCGCTGACCGAGTCGCCGTGGACGCAAAAGACTGAAGGGGGGAAAGGATTTCCCCCTCGTCTTTTTGCTCTTCCTCTCCGATCCCATCCAAGAAGCAAACAAACAAAACACACTCACAGCTTTTTACGCATCGAGTTCCCCCGCCTGTATATGGAGGACAAAGCCAAACAGAAGCACCTTGAGCTCCCATCCATTCTCTTGAATCAACAGAGAAGAGAAAAACGTATTCAATATGATAGCTTCTTTCTTTTCGTTTTTGTTTGTGTGGTTGAATTCTAATACAGCCACTATGAATAGTACCCAAATATCATGGAACTGACAAACGTACCAGCTGAACGCGTCCAATAACTCGCCAACCGACACACACACACAAACGATCGAGCAACGACTCTTTCGGCCCTCTCTCTCCCTCTTCAGGATGGGCAGCTTCCCGTCCCATGACGCAGGCGGCGTGCACCCGGCGCCGTCCTCTCCGACGCACCCGACGCATCATCATCCCGCACAACTCGATGGCGAGGTCTCCTCTGCGACTTCGTTCCGCAACAGCGCTGCTGCTCCGCCCACTGGTAGCGGTGGCGGCGGCGACGGCGGTGGCGCAATGGCTCGCATGCGCGCGCGCCATACATTGCCCAAGAAACTACTCAAAGGCCGCATCGTGTTCCTTGGATTAGATGGTGCCGGCAAGACCACGCTGATCCAGCAGTTGCTGCGCCACGGCGGCAGTGGTGGAGATGATGACGCAGCATCAGCAGACGGGGAGGGTGAGCATCATGACGACCATGCCGCGCAAGCGATGCAGTTACAGTCAGGTTCGTCCGTGGGCGATCTCACGGCCATGATGATGAACGACGACAAGACGACAACGAGCCAAAAAATGATTTACCCTGAGCCGACCAAGCACACCAAGAGCGTCGCATACCGACTGGCCAGTGGCAAATACGTACAGCTTGTCGATGTCCCAGGAGGCCGCGCGCATCGCGGCAAGTGGCGCAGTGCGATCCACGGCGACGTCGCCACAAACACCACGGGCACACGAGCAAATGGCAGCGGCAGCGGTACCAGCAGCAGTGGTGATACAGTGTCAACCCAAGTGAACGCTGCAAATGTGCCCATCGTGGGCGTCGTGTTTGTCATCGACGCAAAGGACCGCACGCGGTTCCCACTGGTTGCGCATGAACTTGTGAAGTTCCAAAAACTCAAAGACGCGCTGCCACAACGTAGCAGCAACAGTACGGCAACAACGGCATTACAACGCGCGCCATTCTTTCTGCTCTTGAACAAACTGGACTCGGCGAGTGGTGGGAATGGAGATGGCGCTGCGACGCCGAGCCTGGAGCAACGGCGCGAGTCGCGTGCTATGCGCGAAGAGCTCAAGAAGGCGTTCGACCACCAGCTGCGCATGGACCAGAAGCGCCACCCAAGGGATTACCCCGTGCCGTCGCCAGCAGAGATTGCGAAAGGAGCAGGTGGTACAAATGGCCATTATACACCACCATCACCACCAACGATGGCGGCAGCGTCATCGTCCACGGGTATGAATGGACCGCCAGCGCCGACCCAGATGACCCAGGCCACGCCCATGGCGCACAAGAAAACCATGCTCGCGGAAGCCAACAACAACCGCAAAGTCATGTTGATGACGTCCATTGTGGAGTGCTGTGCGTACGATCTGGACTGTATACGGTCGCTCCATGGGTCGCTTCAAGAAGAAATCCAAAAGCTGTGGGCAGCGTGAAGAAGGAGCAGACCACTGGAATCATCCAGGATACCTTGGGTAGTAATACGCGTAGAGATGAACATGATGATTCCTTTCAGTTGTCATCGTCTGATTCGTCTGATTCGTCGTAGTTGTCGTCTTCTGGGATCAATACGGGTGGCGCTCCTTGCTGCTGATGATTCTGGTTCTTCATGAGCTGTTCGTTGGCGAGTTCTTGTTCCAGTGCTTTCATCAGAATCCACGCTGGGTCGCTGGCGTCGTCGTCATCATCACCACTTGGTGGTGATGCCACATGCCGTGGTGGCAGGTGAGTCCCATTTCCATCGCCGTCGCTACCAGTCGTGGCCGAGGCCGATTGCGGCAGTACCGGTAGACTGATCGTCACAACACTCGCTTGTCTTGCCGTGTTGCTCAGACTTGCCGTCTTGCTTTGGTGCAACTGTGGCTTTTGATGTGGTGATTCTGGCTCTGGTGGTGGCGGTTCTAGCGCTGCCGTTGCTGTTGCTGTCACATCCCCACGCTTGCGCTTCTTGCCATGCTCATCAACAGTGTTTCCCTCCATTCTTTTGATCGCAAAAATTCAATTTCTCTCCAAAAAAAAAAAATCACCCGCATTTAACCTACGCCACATAGGTTGATTGGAGATTTTGTTTAAACCTTGTTAGCACCTTAATTCAGCAACGCCTGGTGCAAAGGCACGATGCAATCCCCATATTTTGCAACTTTTGCCGTGGGCATAACAAGGAGATCGAGAAAGCAAAAGCTCAACCGAGGGGGGGCGATCACACTAAATGTCCTCTGCCGGCGCCGCCACCGCCGCCACTGCGCCTCGTTCCGCGCAGGGGCTTCTATCACAGATCGACGCCGCCATCTCGCACCTTCAGGAAGAGATTTTGCAGATCAAAGCCGGCAACAAAGACCAACAACTTCATGAGTTGATCGCTGACCCTTTGCCACGCGACCAATTCCATGGGCTTCTTCAAATGTGGGCGTTTCCGCCTGTGCCAGTGGAGCTGTCGGCGCTTTGCATGCAGCTAGAAACGCTCCGTGACCAAGACAAACGAAACGCGCAAGAGAAGCATCAGCAAGTGCAGAAGGAGATGGAGAGACAGAAGCAACTACAACCACCACCACGGGTGGAAGCCATGGAAGTAGACGATGGCGTCATAGCCAAGCGTCCGGTGGCCATGGCGCCATCCAAACAAGAAAAGCGTGTTGTTGTTGCGTCCACAGTCCGTCAGGAAGATGACGAAGACGTCACGATGGAAGAAAAAGCAAACGCAGAGGGAGAAAAAAAGACGACGACAACGATGACGGCGCTCGCGGCTTTGGCAGATGCAGCAGCAGCAACAGTCCCCACCGCTGGTCCAACGGCTGCCTCTCCAGTGGCCATGAAGCAGCCACCTGCTGCCACTGCTGCTGGTCTCGAGAAGAAGCCTCCTGTCATCCCACCAGCAGCAGCAGCACCAGCGACTGCTTCTTCTGCTTCTTCAGCTTCAGCAACTTCACGGGAGATCGCACTTGTCAACTTGCGTGCGCTTCGCAAGAGCATGATGCTGGATGTTTTGTCCAAGATCGTGTCGGTCGCAAAGTCCAAAGGCGTGGTGCGTAGCTTAAGAGCATCCACAATTGGTCTCCTTCTTCTTTGTTGCCTCACACTTCTTCTCTTTTTTTCTGTAGAACCCAGCGATGTTTTCCTCCAACTCCTCATCCCACACCAACGATGGCGACCACCAGCAGCAACAGCAGCAGATGCGTGGATCGTTGTTTGTGGACTTGGTCATGATCCAGCGCGACGTGGCCACCGGTGGCGTCTGTGAGTGGGAACACTTTGCGCAACAAGTGTATTTATTTTGCCAGCATGTGATCGCCGAGTCGGAAAAACTGGACCAGCAAGAGGCCAAGCAAAAAGGAGTCGAGTTGCTTCACTTTGCCAAGACTTTGACCGAGACGTTGAGAAAAGCCAGCATGAAAAAAGAAGAAACGCTGATGCAAAAGACTCCGCCGTTGACGACCAGCTCAATCAGTAGTTCAAGCAGTACGAAGCCCGTGGCCGCCACGGCACTACGACCCACAGGCCCAGTGGGTGTGCCGACTGTCGCGGTGGTGCCTGTTGTGGCGGTAGCCCCTGCTGCCAGTCAGCACACGCCTCTGGCTTCGACTGCTCATGCTGCGACTGCGACTGCGACTGCGACTGCTACGACTACGACGACTGGTGCATTCGCTACTGGTACTTCTGCTCCTGCTGCGACGTTGTTGACACCGCCACGACCACCACCACCACCACCTTCCGTTCCAGCGAGTGCCACGCCACCACCAGCAGCAGCTGCCACAGCGACTCCAGCAGCGATAGCCTCCACCACCGAGCCGTCGACCGCCGAGCCGTCATCGTCGTCGTCATCTACGACCCCGCACCGCGTCTCGGCTCGCTTGCGGCAGCGAGAAAACAGTCTCACAGAGGACTCGCCGTCGCCCTCTCCTCAGCGCACGTCCTCTGCCCGCAACACGCCGTCAAAATCTGCTACTACCGCGATGGATTCTAGCGACAACAACAGCCAAGAGACCACCATCACCACCACATTGGGTCGCCCACGCAAACGGCCACGCACTGGTCCATCTCTTGGCGCTGGTTCTACCGCTGGTTCTGCGGCTGCTGTGGCTGCTCCGTCGCCCACGCCAAATGCAATGGACGACCACAGCGACGCGGAAAGCCAGCAGTCGACGTCCGAGACCACGGACGCGCAGCGGCGCCAGCGTAAACGACGCCCCGTGCAGCCCGCGACCCGCATCAGCTCGCGCCAAATGAAGCGCCGCGCGGCCGCGGAAGCCAAAGCCAAAGCGGCCGCCGAGAAAGAAGCGGCCGAGAGAGCAGCCGCCGCCGCAGCAGCCGCTCAAGAAGAAGAAGATGATGACGACGAAGAACAAGATGAGGAAGAAGAGCAAGATGAAGAAGAGGAGGAGGACGACGACGGAGAGCAGGAGGAGCAGCAGCAGGAAACAGGAAAGGAAAAGGCAGACGACTTGGGGAAGAAGCACAAAGCAGAAGGCGGAGACGACCATGATATGGACGACAACGACAGCGGCAATGGTACTGGTGGCGGAGGTGGCACTGCGACCGAGGAGTCGGATAGTGGGGCACCTCCACCAGCGAAAACCGTTGTGTTGCTCACGAAAGCCGGACGTCCACGCAAAAAGCCAGGCCGCAAACCGAAAAACAAGGCGCCCGCCGCTGCTGCTGCCGCCACTGCTTCTGCTTCTACTGCGGCCGAATAGAGTGGGTTGAATACTAATACAAAATGGAGAAAGAGGAAGTTCATACCACGGTTACTACCAGTCTTACTGTGTCATAGTACTGATACTGCCTATTCCACACGCGCCAAGATCTTGGCCACTAGCTTGATAAAGTACTGGTGGTCGGTGATCGCTGCGAATGGCTCGACGCGCTGCAAGTAATTTTTGGCTTGGCTTTCTTCAAACGAAACTGGCTGGCCTGTCGTGGCGTCGCGCACATCCACAATATGCGCATGGTGGGCTTCAATGTGGTCGTCAAAGAACACGGAAAGATCCTGGCTTGGAATAGTACTATTCTCCACAAGTAGTAGTTTGCCGTACTCGCCGGCTTCCGCATGGGCACTCCACCACTCCCAGTAGTCGCGCAACGCGATGGTCGAATGACTGGACGTCATTTGCTGGATCCGTTTCTGGATCTCTGGAAAGCCACCCACAATCTCGACCTTGTCCTTGGCCTCCTTGTCCTTGTAGTATTTCTCCAGCAGCGCTTTTGCATCGCTTTCCTGGGAGGCGCTTGTGAAGGGCATCTTGGCCAACGTACCCACGGCAAGGAACGTGCCATTGGCATCAAACCCGTTTCGGTAGAATGTGCCCACTTGCGCTGTGTCGGTCGTAGTAGGCTCCAGCATGAATTTGGCTGGTAATGGGCTTGGTAATGGGAATGGATGTTTCCCATCCACCAACAATTTCAATTCGTTGGCGACTTCGGGGATATCATCCCCAAAAGTACGGAAAATCAATTTGATTTCGTATTTGTTGGCGTTGGGGTCTTCGGCTAAGTACGAAAGCAAGTTGATGAAAGAAGGCAACAAGTAGTACCGTCCTTCTTGCCATGCTTCTTGAAGTCGTGAGCCTGTTTGTGGTAGCAAAGAAGACGAGGCACAATGGATGGCTGCGTCACGCTGTGGGCCTTCTGGGAAGTGGAGTTTGTCCATGACGTCCTGAAAACACGCGCGCACGGGTGCACCTGGTCCATCGCGGGTCGTGAACGCGGATTGAAGGTTGGTGCGCTGCTTCTTGGCGTTCTTGTTGAAGGCCTTGACCGCGTCAATGGTCTCGCCGTTGACGTGGGCGTCCTTGAGGCTCTTGTACGGCAGCGAATCGTCCACAAACTGCTTGTACGTGATGAGTTTCTCGTCTCCATCGCTTGTTGTCGGTGGCTCAATGGACGATGCCGTGGACACACAGACCCATTCGTTGGTGTTGGCGTTTTCGTTTCCGTTGGTGTTAGTGTTGGCGTTGGCGTTGGCGTTGGC
>JAADWJ010000718.1:0-13043 GCA_023336165.1 Pythium monospermum | reverse complement strand
GAGCAACCGAAAATCGTGGCCGAAAAAGAATCGTTCAGCCAGACCGACGAATTTGCTCGGTTTGTGACACCAACGAAAAAAGTCGCGACCGCCGATGGCAAATTCCACCGCCCCAAAGTCGGCATCGACTCTGGCACTCAGGTACAATGGACACGTACCCTGTGTTGTTGTTTGGTTTTGTTGGCGAGCTCAAACGAATGTGTGTTGTTCAGATTGAGGAGACCGACAAACTGTTCAACTTTGATGTCGAAGTCAAGCCGCTTCTGAATGTGCTGGTCAGCAAGACGCTCGCGCAGGCACTTGCCGAGGTCAAAGAAGAGTTGGAGATGAAAAATATCATCCACGAGCGCACGGTCTTAGTCGGCAACAAGGTCGAAGTAGAGCGGATCGACAAGGAGCTGGAGACAAAGGCAAAAGACAATTTCCGCGTGAAAGAAGAGGTGAAGAAAGCGCAAGAACGCAAGCAGCAACGGATCAAGAACATGAAGGAGAAAGTGCTGGCATGGCAATTGGCACGCAGCGCGATCGTGCCTGATGCGATGGCGCAAGCGACCGCGACGCTGGTGCGCAAGGGCGTCTTCTACAACCCATTGCATCGCGAGCTTTCGCAGTGGCTCGCCAGTGAGATCTACCACGGATCGGACGTCAAGCTACGACTGCGGACCGTCGCGACGTCGCTGCTGAACGGTGAGAATGAACAGCGGGCTCTTGAATCTGCCACCACTAGGATAACTAACTAACAAGAAATGGCTCGTGTGGATTGGTGCAGATCTACTCTATCACGCGCTCAAGCGGCAGACCATCCTCGCACATTTACTGCCGCACGAAGACGAAGCGCTTGTGCGCATCACCCTACGAGATCCTATTACTGTTGCCGTGCCACAGCAGGGAGACGATGGGGCGACGTCCGCCACAACGACACAAGAACTGGCTGTACTTGGGCCCGTCCTGCTGTCCCGCCACGACAGCCTCGAGCTGATAGAACACAAGTTACAACTGTGGATCACCGAAAACGTAGGACCCAGTGTGACGGTGCCTATGGGTGGCTACCTGTCGCTTCTCAATCTCACCGAGTCTATTTAGCTATAAACCATTGTTTTTTTTTGTACAGATAGCAACCAACAGTACAGTGTACAGTGGACTTCAAAGTGCTGACCGGTGTGTTGCTATTGACTGTGTGTATGTGCATGCGTACCTATTCTTCCTTATACATCATCCATTCTTTCTGTTCCAGTCGCCCAGACATGAGCTTGAGCATTCGGTCCGCTGTGACGTCGTCTTCCACTTCATCTTCACCAAACTTGACTTTGAAAGTGCCATCGTCATTGCGGGAAATCACATTCGCTTCGTAATACAATTTGGATCCTTCTTCTTTGACTTTGACAATATCGCCGACTTCAATTTCACTCCACGAGGCAATTCGCTTCACTTCGGCGCGCGAGACTTTTTCCACCGATTCTTGCGACGAGACTTGGACGGTACACGTTTCATCTTGGATCGCTGTGACAACCTATCGAGAAATTTGATAGCATCAGCCCAAGTAACAGTTCTGCAAGCGACGCAGTCAAATGACTCACTCCGATGATCCGGTTGTCATGGTTGGGCAGCTTGATGGTCACGATATCACCGACCACGATCTATGTTGGAAGGCATACGATTCCGCGTCAAATTACTGGCATCACTGGTCCGGCAAATGATATTCTAGTCGGTACCTCTTTGTCTGCTGAAGATGCACCCGCTCCCATTACGTGTGTTGTATGTGTTGTCCCGTTTATCGCGGAAGAGCTGGTTCAATTGGCGCGGTGAGAGCGCTGTCGCACTGTCGAAGGTGATGAGCTCTTATGTAAATGCGGCAAGTACGCACGGGAGACAGCCGACCAGTTTGCAGACACGGTGAGATAGTGTTGGATGCGTTAGCGTTGCTTCAATTCTGCTGCGTATTAAAATACGTTGGTGTCAAAAACGCTAGTGATCCTGAAGAGTCACGCGCTTCAACTTCATGTTTCGTACTTATTTGGTTGCACTACAGTACGATCCGCACTTAACGTTCATCACAGCATTACCGTTTATGTAAAGTTCGTTTTCGCGCCATTCTTGTTGTGGAACATTCGTGCAACATCCGCGATCGAATGGGTACCCAAACAGTGGTACATTTTCTTCCACCATTTCGAACAAAAGGAAACGCGCGACATCAACCAATTGGTAAAGAAGATGCTCGCAATCGACGCGATGAGTCGCGTCCACGTGAACATGGGCGCAGCTGGTAACAGTGTACTGGAGAACTACACACTCGGAGATGTCTTGGTCTGCAAGGCGCACCGCGGTAAGCTTCAGGAAGTCACGTACCTCATCGACGAACTCAACGCAGACATCAACTACAAAAACCAGGTACCTACCGTCACACGTTGCGTTTGCCCGAATCAGCTAATAGAGAACTGCAGAAGACTCACGAGTTTGTATATGGTTTTGTTAATCAGCATGGCTGTACGGCTCTCCATGGTGCAGCGGCATCCGGCCAGCTCTCCGTCGTACAGATGATGCTCGAATGTACCGGTATCAACACTTCGACCGTCGATGATGTACGTTCAACTGGGAGTTTCCCCCCTGCCGAGGGCTGCGCTGAACTCGTTTTTCTGTCGTTGGTATCTACCAACAGGAAGAGCAAACCGCGTTGCATTATGCCGCTTTCTATGGCCATTTGGAGGTCGTGCAGCTGCTCGTGGAGCACGGCGTGCCACTGGATACGCCGGATAAATACGGTCGCCTCGCGCATTGCTCGGCCGCGATCAACGGCCACTTGGATGTGGTCACGTACTTGGTGGAAGAGTGCCAAAGTCCCATTGATATCAATGCGATTGATGAGTATGGCAGTACGTGCTTGCACTGGGCCGCACTCAAAGGACGGAAAGAAGTGGTCCAGTATTTGTGCATGAAAGGCATTGACGTCCACGTCACCAGCTACGTACGTTCTTCTATACTCGTAGCTTTTGATGGGAAGGCCATAACATCGGGTTCCTAACGTATGTGACGGTTTCTCGTTCTGGTCTGAACGGAACAGGATAACAAGAGCGCGTACCAGTTGGCCAAGGACAAGCAAAAGCATAAATGTGTGCAATTTCTCAAAAGTTGGTACGAGACCTCGCAAAAATTTGTCCATGCGGCCGAAGAAGGCGATGAAGATGAGCTGCGACGCATTATCGCCGAGATCAACCGAGCGTACCCGTTGCGGTACATGCGGGACAAGGTACAGCTCAACAGGCTCAACAAGATGCCGCTGATTTTGTGTGGAAGTGTACTCTAACCTGTGTGGGCGATACATAGAATGGCAAGAACGCGATGCATTGGGCGGCTGAGCAGGGTCATCTATCGGCACTCAAGCTCCTCGGTGAACATTTTGCGGTGTGGACAGACGCGGACAAGGTACTGCCTGCTGGCCACATTGCTTGGTGCATGGATTATAGAACACACTCTCCTCACACAATTTGTATCATGCATAGTTTGGTCGAAACGCTCTGCATTGTGCTGCACTTGGTGGTCACAAAGACAGTGCGTTGTGGCTCATCCGGAACGCCCAGGATGCCTCCCAGTTCATGTCGCTCACGCTGGTAATTTCCTCTCGCATCTCTCCGCCAGCGTTTCAGCAGTGCTCTTGAAGGGCTGCCGGCGATATCATGGGAGAGTATTGAACATGGCCTGACTGGATGCATGTTTTGTATATGCAATGTAACGACTACAGACCAGCAAATCTCCATCGCGTTGCGCGTTCGAGGCTGGCCACAGTACGCTCGCATCACGGTTACAAGCGTGGGAAGAAGGCAACGATGAGTATTCCAAGCACGAAAACGCCGCTGAGTCGCCTCAACACCCGTTGGAAACCATGTCAAAGACCAAAAGTGATGAGGAGATCACATCACCACACATGACCACACGTGGACGGGGTACGTAACCCTCAGCAACGGAATACATGAACAAGGGGGTGAAGCAGGGGCTGATATTTTGTGGTCTTTCGTAGATTTTGACTCGGTGCGAAACTGGCTCAAGTCGCTCAACATGGACGAGTACACCAAGAATTTTGAAAAAGACGGTTTTGATACGTTGCGTGGTGTCGCGACCATCGATGAAGACGATTTGGTGGATATGCGGGTCAAGAAAGGCCACCGCCGTGTCGTGCTGACCCATATTGAAGAACTTCGTTCACAACTCGCTGTACTTGATGAGACCTCGGCAAGTGCTGGCCGTGATCCCGACTGGTCGCCGTCGCTTGAAATGCTAACGCTTGGCCCAAAATCCATAAGCACATCGAACGCGACCGCACCAAGTTCCACGGCGTCGGACCGGTCGGAAGGACCAGGAGCAGGTGGCATGAGTGGCCGCTCGGAACGAATGCCGTCGTCAAGCACAAGTTCGACAGAATAATATCAAGGGGAAGAAAAAAAGAAAAAAACACACACACACACGTTCGAGCAAGAAAACCAAAGAAATATTCGTGAAAGTAAATTTCACCAGTGACGGTAATATGTGAGTCTACCTCTCTCTCTTTTTTTTCTCCTTTTCTATCTGGTTGATTTGTCAGCGAATGGGCTGCAGCCGGCCATGGTACAATAGGTATCTGCAAACTGGGTCACGTCGCAACTGCCGCGGCCTTTGAACATGCGCTTGTGCATGTCAGCGCGGACCCCCTTCTGGGCCAGTTCATGGAGCCACCTATAACAACGACACCAAACAAAGAACCAAGTGAGAAAATGCCACAGGGCTGGTACTGTGCATAGAGAGAGATGGTTGCTCGTACCCGACGCGTTGCGACTCGGTCATTGGCATCGTACTCCTGTCCTGTGGCTTCTTGAGGCTCTCCTTGAGCTTGGCGACTACGTACGTACACATGCCACCGAGTCAACCGGCGAGCCCTTCCCTCCTCCGTGGACCGTTCTATAATGCTCAGCTGATCGTACCGATTTGTTCCGTGTCTTGGTCATCCTGAACTTTGCCAAAATCGGCTGGATGGGTCATCGTTGGCTTGATGGCGACAGCACTCACTACAGAGTAGTATTCCATGACGTTGAGTAGAACGCCCAGTGTTTTCTTAGATCCCCATGAGAGTATAATACAAACGTACGTGTCTTTGGGTTGAGCTGAAAGGGCGTGAGCGCGCTTTCCGCCACGTATTCGGCTCGCAATTGCTCGCGCCAGATTTGGTTCCGCGCGACTTCATCGATCTTGGAGGCCTGCGATTCTCGCTTTTTGTCCGCCATATTTGGTTCTATTGGGATTGGACAAAGACCGACTGGAAGCCTCGCTCTCTTTCTCTCTCACTGGGTTCTCCTTGCACCAGTTTGAGCTGAAGTCACTGGCGCCAAAACGGAGTCGCCATCATACAAAACTGAGTCGCCATCATAAGATCGCGGGCGCGAGTACCTCAGGACCTGCTGAAATCTTGAAGGATATCAATACCTATCTTTAGTTTCTTGTAACACCTGTATTAGAATAGATCGAATACGCAGGCAATATAAAATGGATTTTTAGGAATAGTATAGATAAGAGGGCGGCGTCTACATTTTCTCCATCGCAGTCTTGACCACTTTGATAAACTCGTCGCGCTGTTGGACTTCGTAGGCGTTCTTTTTTTCCACGATCTCGCCCGAATGGGGCGCTTTGCACTTGTAATACATGGTCACCATCAACGCATTCTTTTTGAGACACGTCATGCGAGCCAAATGGGCCAAGTGGTGGCAACTTTTGACACAGTAGACGTCGTCCATGTTGCGCTCGGCCTTGAGCACGAGCACGTGGTTTTCAGCGACCACAAGGCGGCGAGGAAGCATACTGGCTCGGCCACCTGGCGCTGCTGCCGCTGGAGAAGTCGGCGACAGTGGCTTCTTCTTCTTGTACGCTGAGAAAAACGTCGACGCCACGAACGGTAGCATCTGTGTGCGGCTGACACGCATCCCCTTGGTGAGTTCTTTGATCTTTCCTTGTTCGACAGTGTGGAGTGCGACTGTCGACGACTCCGAGCCGTTGCCACCACCACCAGTGACACTGCCACTGAATGAATCTGTTCGGTGGCCCAGCGAAGACGAGGAGGAGGAGCGGCTACTGCCACCGCCGTGGCGGCTCGCTCCGCCGCCGACAAAGTCGTCTTGCTCTTCTTCATCGTCGTCGTCGATCGAAAACACATCCTCTTCGGCACGTTGGAAGGATCCATTACGAGAGCCCCCACCGCCACCATTACCACCACTTCCGCCATGGCTGTGAGCTCCAGAAGGCATCGAACTGGCTGAGCTGGACGACGACGCCGTAGTGTGGGTGGCCGTCTTGACGTTCGACGCAGATGCTACGCTAAACATTCCCTTAAATTGAGATGGCTCGGCCTTCTTGAGCATGTCGAGGCTCTCGGATCCAAGATGCGACAAGGAGCTCTTGAGCTTGCTCAAATTGGCCAAGCCACTTGCAGCACTCATCGGGCTTCTGGCTGCTGGAGATGATGGTGAACTGTTGCCATCGCCGCCAGCAGGCACAGGTGATACAGGCGCCGAACCAGCTGTGCTTCCCCCTGTCTTCTTGCCCATGAGCCATTTTGGTCCGTCTTTGAGTGTACTCGTCGGGTTCATCATCCCCATCCCCATGGCCTTGCCGCTTGTCTTTAAAGCACCCGCAAAGCTGGAAAAATACGAGCCCGACGACCCAGAGGGGCTGGCGTGGCCGTCGAAAAGCGAGCGCGCATCCAATTCGCCAGAGCCAGAGCTGCTGAGCCGGTGCCCGAGCTGTGGAGGCATCGTCGCTGCCGAGCTGCCACGGCTTGGCGGCGTCGATTCATTTCCCGCGTTCGCCACGCCAGCGGCCATCGCCACTGCCGAGCTGGTATCGATCTTGGACGAGGACGAACGGCTCTCTGTTCGAGCCGTTGTCGTCGTCACTCGGCGATGCTGACATAGGGAACACTGTGGGGCGTCATGGTCGATCAGGTCCGCGACCGAGTACCCTTCGCCTGATGACGTCAATAACTGGGCATGCGCGGCAGCATAGCCACCGTCCAGCACACTCACATGTGGGAATCCGCGTTTCGCGAGGAAAAGCACCGCAGCATTCACACGTGAGATATCCCTCGCAAATGACTCGAGAAAGTCATCTTTCAAAAAGAACGGTAGTTCATTCAGTGGTTGCGAGGAAGCGCCGGCGTTGGACTGAGGAGACGCCAAGAGCTGGCGCAAATCGTCGGCGATGTGGCCGTACCCGTGGCCCATGACACACATGTGGACCGTCGTCTTGAGAGGCTCCAGCGTGGCCAACACGGTGTCCAGCACAGCCGGGTTGGTCACTGCGTCCGGGTCAAAATGGAACGCTGTCGGGATTTTGCCTTGGTGGGTCTCTTCCGCTGCACGGCAGTCAATCATAAAATACCGGATCTTGCTATCCTCTTGAGGCGCCTGGAAAGAGCGGAAGATTTGAGGAATGACCTCGGACGCTGCAAGGGTCACACACACGGAGGACGACGGTGTGGCTTCGCGCATGAGCTGTGTGAAGAACGCTTCGTTGGCACTGTGGTCCTTGGCGCCTGCACCAGACGAGGATGAGGACGACGCCAAGGAGCCTGGGAACTTGATCGGCACCATCGTGGTGAGTAACTTGGTGGGCATATCGATCAAGACCATACTGCCAACTTGCATGACGCCGTTCGTGGACGCTGCGATGAACGAAAAGGGCGTGTTGCTGGTGCTCTTGCTGCCACTGGCAGCAGCCAAGGAATCACTGGATGCAGACATGGTGGAAGCCGCCGCCGCGGTGATACCTGCGTCACGGAGCTTGATGCACATACTCGATGGCGTGGCTTCGATGAGACGACGCACATCCAAAATGAGTGGATCCCCTTGGTTCTTGAGCGCGTCTTGGATGGTCTGGGCCATACAATGGCGCAACTGGTCTCCTTCCATGCGCATGAGCTTTTTTTCCGCCTTGGCGATCAAATGGACGACAATAAAGCACGCTGTCGTCGCTGGGAAGGCGTTGGTTTTCGCAAGCGTCGCGTGGCTTGTGGTGCTAGTATTGATATCCATCAGCAAGCAGCAATCCCAGATTTTGATCAAAAAATCAAATCCACTGCGGTAGCCTTCCGTTTCAAACATGGACGAAAGCCACGTATCAGGAATCACACTGTCTTCCAGATTCCACTGATGGAAGTGCTGATCCAAATGGAATGCGATCTGTGGTGCGTGGTACAGCAACAGCAGTTTGAGAAGCGCGCGCCGCGCGTCAGCGATTTGCTGTGGTGCGATTTGCTTGGCCAAGTGGGGCAACACGTGGTGGCAAGCGGCTTGCATGGTCGCGATGAGTTCTAGCTGTAATGGGTCATTCCCCGAAGCAGCAAGTGCCGGCCCAAAGGCAAACGCAAAGCCCAGTGGGTACTCGGCGAGATGCAGCTTCTTGCACAAATACGTGATGAGAATTTCGGCATTGTCAATGAAAAGCAAGCGCGTCGCATCGCCCGATTCATGGGCAGCTGCCGAATTATTGTTGCTGTTGTTGTTACTGTGGATCGTCTCAGCGTGCAGTCCACTGGAGAAGATGGTCGTACACATGATCTCGACATCTTTGCGCAAGACCGACTGGTTGGGCAGATCCAAAGGCGTGGTCTGGACCGCGTACATCGAGATGGACGCGGTGTCCTTGGTGGCACTCGTGGTGCTGGCCAGCGCATGTTGCCACATTGCCACTCGTGCGGCAGGTGTGGAAATCACACCCGTCTCCAAGTACTGTTTGGTCAAACCGACCACGTCATAATGAGACGAAGAATCGTGGCGGTGGCTTTGGCTCTTGATCTGCAAGGACGAGTGGCTGCTCTCGCGAGAACCGGTCTTGCGTGCGTTTGCTTTGGCTTGCTCAATGATTTTCTCCAGGTCATCGTCATCGTCGTCGTCTAAGGAGATCGTAGCGTGATGCGTGTGAGGAGCGGTGACGTGGACTGGGATCGATGGCGGCATGGGCTGCACTGCGAATCCAGAGGAAAGCGGACTGTCCAGCGGTTCTTCATCAAATGTATCCATAGAGGAGTGACTGGTGTACGTGGTGGATGTCGTTGGTGGTGGTGCCGTGGTGGTCAGAAAATCGTCATCGCCATCGCCCAAGTCGATCGTCGCCATCGATGGAGCCTTTGGTGGCGTCGGAGCTTTCGTGGCTGGGCTAGGAGATGCTGCTGCTGCGGAAGAAGATGCTGTCGCATTGCTGGTGCTTGGTCCGTCGTCGAGCCAGGAAAGAAACTCATCCTGGCCATCACTTGCTTTGGTTGGTGACGTGGCCGCCTTTGTGACCGCAGTGGGTTTCGTGGCGACGCTGGAAGAATCGCCAAAGATGTCATCATCAAGCTCCGTCGTGGTCAGCGACGCCGTGAAGTGCTCGTCTTCTTTCAGGTCACCAAAGATGTCATCAAAGTCGGAAGACGCCATTGTTGCAGGAGATCAGGAAGAAGAGCTGCCGAATGATTTGGCAGCGCACAAAGGTTGGAAGGAAACACAACCCAGCCAGCTGCGACAGAAGAAGAGAAATGAAACGACACCAACCATATTTGAGTCCAAGAGAACAAAAGCCGAGCAAAAGCCTTCAGTACCATACTGGGAAGAAGTTCATTTGGGACCATTTTTAGCCTTTTGTGTCGTTTCGCGGGTCCCAAATACATGGCTTCAACCTCACATCAGTGACACCATTTGTGCCATCGGTAATCCAAACAAATAAATGTCACATAGAATATTATTGCATTTGCTTGAGCGTGGAGTGTTCTCCTTCTTCAGAGTCTGGTTCGTAGTATGTACTTGTAGTACCAAGTGCCAAGGTACACAGAAGCATCTTCATACAGCGTCCGGCAGGTGTGGTGGTGGCACCGCGTTCATCGCGGCATTCGCAAACGACTCGTTGTACCGCGCGACTTCTGCTTGGTGTGCGTACGAATGGTGGATCGCAATGATCCACATCACGACCAGCATGACCGTTTGGAAAACGTTTGCCGAGACGACGTCTTCTTTTGACGGAGCGGCTGGACCGTACGGATACTGTATTCTTTTCTCTGGGTAGTCCGAATTGGAGATTTGGAAAGTCACAAAGATTTGCTCAGCGATGGTCAAGATCGCAAGCCACACGATGCCTCGGCAATAAAAGCGGATGGGTCGAATATCAGTATCATGGGCCGCCTTGAAGCCCACGCAGCCCACGTAGACGCCAAAGGCATGGACCATCAACTCGACCGCGCTGACCATGGGGTCTTGATTGTAATACGGCGGGTAGTCGTACCGATCATAGTACCGATTGTTGTTGTCGTTGTTGTTGTTTGCACCACCAGTGCCACCACCATTGTTCACCATGCCGTCTTTGTTTTGCTGCTCTTGTTCTTCTCGCATGGTTTGGTCATTTGCGAGCAACGCAAACTGGCCCATGACTTTCATGGTGTAAATAATGAGCAAAAACGAGCTCCACAGCTTGACCCGGCGCGCGCAGTTGCCCAGTGGCGAGTCCAGCATCAGCGGATCCACACGACGTGCCGAATCTGATGGGAAAACGGCCGACGAAATGGTCTCGCTGGTGATGTGGATGATCGTCACGCCGTCGTCAAAGCCATGCGCATTCGTAACGCCGCCGCCGCTTCCGCCTGCTGCTGTGGTCGTTGCTGGCGCGGCGACTGGCTCAGGCTCGGGCGTCTGGTTCATACGTACAAAAAGATGGATAGTATGGCCATCTTCAAGCTTGTAGTCGTCCAGAAACTTCCAATCTTCGAGCACGCGGCCTCGGTAGATCAACCGCTGCGAGGGAATGGGAACTTCAGTGCATTCCAACACTTTATCCTTGAGTGTGGCCACGTTCCAGTCGAGTCGGCACGTGATGTTGAAGTATTTTCCATTCAAATCCAAGATGCGCACGTGAATCTCTCCCTCTCCTCCTGGTGCTGCTGCTGCTGACCCCTCTTCCGCATCTGCAGCTTGTTGCGTGTCTCCACCACCAGCGACTTCCCCACTGTTGTTGTTATCTGGTGATGGCGTGGAATCGCCATCATCTTTGCGGTCCACGATTTCTTGCTGCGGAAGTTCTGTTGCCGTTGTCTCTGTCTCTGTTCGCTGGTGTTGGTCCTGTAGAGCGGCGTCGCTCTGTTGACGAGACGGGGCTGCGCTTGTAGGGGCGGTGGCCTGGACTTCCTCTGTATCGCTTTCAAGCTGGTCAGAACTGCTCACTCCTGCGGTATTCAGCTGCACACGGTCGCCGCTTTGGTGATCGTCTTCGTCGTGTTCATCGTCGTGTACCAAGCGCTGGTCCCGTTCACGGACAGCATTGGGCGTGTCGCCAGGAACGGCTTCGTACCCACGCCCTCGTCGCGTCGTGCTCTCGCCACCACGCGGCGATACACCGCCAAGAAATCGACCCATTCCTTGCTCGTCTTCCTTGTTGATAATTCTTTCCGTCGTCTCGATCGATGCAGCAAGCCAATTTGTTGGCAGACCACCAACAAACTGCTTGTTGGCGTTGGTGTTTGGTGTTGTTGTTGTTGTTGTTGTTGTTGTTGTTGTTGTTGTTGTTGTTGGCGTCTTGTTCTGCGATGCTGCGATGACGCCATGAAAAACAAGAGGGTGAATTTTGACTACCAACCCCTACCCCGTATTGGAGGTCTGAGTCAGAATCAGACGTGAAACTGGTTTCTCTCTCAACATATAAAACAGTCATGGTCTGAACATATATAACCAATCCAAGCAGAGATCCAAATTGGTCGTCGGCATTCGCCAAGGTAGAGCAATGGGCAACAACCGACGCGACATCAAGCCGGCGCCGACCTCGAAGAAGCCGCTGGCACCACAATTGAAGCCAACCAAGCATGTTATACTGAACAAGTCGAAGAAGCGGCAACCAACGAATGTTATTTCGCGCCCGTGGACTGTCCCGCTATACGAAGAAGTAACAAAAGAAGAACGTGACATTGTATTGGATCGCATCCGCAAGGAGATTGTCGATTCCAGCGCCATCTATCCAGTGATCAAGTCCTACTACGTGCGCGGCGTAAATCAAGTCGCTCGTCTTATCGCCAAGCGCGAGTTGCGCGTGGTCGTCTTCGCCAACAACCCAGACAGCAGTGTTGGCGCCTTCGCCCACATCCCCGTACTCTGTCGTCTCCATAAGGTGCCCATTTGCGTGCTGCATCTTTCGTCCAAGGCATTTGGCAATATATTCCAGCAAAAAAGCGTCGCTGTGTTTGGTATCAAGCGGCTACCAAAGCAATCCACAGCTGATAGAACGACAGCAGAAGACCGTTCCAATACGTCACAAGATGCCACCTCTCCAGTCGATGCGCCAAAGTCTCTTGACCCAACGAATACTGCAAACGCGTTGACGGAAGTCGAGTATGAAAGGCTCGCGAGTATTTCCGATTTTCTCGTATCCAAAGCAAGCAAGAAAAACAACTCGTTGCAGCAATAACAGCATATATTTGTCGTCCATTTTTTTCCTTGTCTCGACTTTGACATTCTGTGGTGTGGTACACATCACATTCTTTCCACCCAATCATAGTCATAGTCAAAACTCCAATTCGAAAAATGGCTGCGTCGCTGCGCAAGGTGCTGGTGATTGTCGGCTCCACGGGCGCCGGCAAGACAAAGCTTTCGATCGATCTGGCCAAGGCGGTTGGTGGCGAGGTCGTCAACTCAGATGCCATGCAGGTGCGCTGCTCTGGAACGCTCTAGAAGCCACGAAATTGCTTTTCTGATTCCCCGGATTCGTGGTCTAACAGATGTACAGAGGCTTGGATATTGCAACCGCCAAGGTCACCGAACACGAGAAAGAAGGCGTGCCGCACCACTTGCTTGATATCATCGATCCATGCGGGCGCTGCGACGTGTTGGACTTCAAGAAGCGCGCTCTTCTCACCATTGAGGATATCTTAGCAAGGGGTAAAGTGCCCATTATCGTTGGTGGCACGATGTACTACACACAGTCGATCCTGTGGAAAGCGCAAGTGCTTGACGACGTCCCAGTGCGCGCAGACGCGCCAGTGATCGATGTACGTGGTCATTAGTAGTGTCACT
>JAADWJ010000717.1:0-13047 GCA_023336165.1 Pythium monospermum | reverse complement strand
CCAAAGCCACTGAGCCGCGTCAAGATGGCCACACCGAAAGGCTTCGCACATCACAGAGCACGCGTTCAGTGTCGTGGCGTATCGGTCGGATTGAAGCAAATCCAGGCGTCCAGCAGCAGCTGCGTGCTGCGCATACTTCCCCACATCCTGGAACTCTTCTTCGGAAAGCACGTCGCTCAAGCGAAGAACTTCATGGATTTCATCGTAGCCTCCAAGGATCGCATGGTGCACGGCCTCGCTTGTGAATCCTTCCGTCCGATTCGCGAGCAGATACTGGATTACTTCCAAATGGCCACCTTTGGCGGCGTGATCGATGGCGCGCTTGCTGAAGCTGTTTCGGATGCCACGGCTATGCAGCCACTGCACAAAATCAAAATCACCAGCGGCTGCTGCGGCGTCACCAGGCATCGCAAACGATGTCGACATGGTGAAGCCGCTTTCAAGAAGCCACTTGACGATTGGCAGCTGCGCGTGGTGGATGGCCACTGCGTACGCACGCTGGAGGCAGCACCTCATCAAGGCAACCGATACGGGGGATGCGTCGCCATCGAATTGCGACGTGCAGAACTCATCGGTGCGATGCGCCAGCAGCCACTGGAACAAGGGCAGATCCCCGTCAGCGGCGGCTTTCTCTAGCAAGCGCACGGGCAATCGCTCTGGACGGAGACAGTGGATATGCTGGACGATGGCCAAGTGACCACGCTTCACAGCTGCTTCCATGGACTTGCAAAGTTGATGTTCTTGGAGAAATTCGTCGATCGGCGGCTGAGTTGTCTTGAGGCGGTGGTAGACACGGTCAAAGAATCCCACGTGGCCACTGGCTGCTGCCTTTGGAAGCGAAACAAACACTGTCCTATCCAGCAACTCATCCAGTAGCTGAACCACGTGGTCCAGCCCAAGCACAGTCGGCGCTTTCGCACGTACGACACATGTAACCGAGGTGAACACACTTGCCATTGGCATGAAGTTCTTGCAAAGAAATCTGACTGTGAGAGAGAGAGAACATGGCGTTGGAGTGATATCTGGGACAAGTGACGGACCGATTACAGAGTGATGGATCGATGAGGAGTGGCGGCGGCCGGGAGATCTGTCGCTGGAGCAAGCGCCGCTTGCTGGGAGAAATTGACAATTCTCAGAAATCTGACGAGCCCCAAATTTGAAATGCATCTGATTGGGTGTAATCATGGCATTATGACAAATTACAGCCAGTCATTGCAGGGCATATCTTCTCAAAAGGCGTTCCGTATGTGTTTTGTTAATCCAAGGGATTTGGTACCCATATTCCCGACATGGGTTCACCACATTTTGCTCAACGACCACCACCATGGATTGCCTGGGAATCAAAGATCAATTGGTATTTTTCAAAAAGAGATTGGTGTACGCAGGAAAATTCAAGATATGGATGCTAATGCATCAACACTCGAGATCACGCGCGCTCTTGATCCAGCCACCGCACAACATGGAGGTGGTTCTGTTTCAGCGCGGCTTCACGGACAAGTGCGACATTGAAAACGTCTGGGTACCACTTGTGAAGCCATTGCACAATGCACAAATGGCCTGCCGAAGCAACCCTTTGGGCGGCTCTCGCTGAACATCCTTCTGTGCGGCGCGTGCGAAGAAACTCGAGTGTGCAAAGATCGTGTCGAGAGGCGGCTCGATCCATCGCCAGAGTTGTGCAGCCTTCGTGGCGATTAAAGTGGAGCCATTTCAGAACACTTGGGGTCGCAGCGTCCATCGCGTTCGTCGAACAGCCTTCGGAGCGGTGGGTATGAAGCCACATGACCAGTTCCAAGTCGCCACTCGCGGCGGCCGCATCCATTGCCGCTGTGGTACAACCTTCAGTTCAGTTATAGTGGAGCCATTCCACCACCTGCTGATGGTTGGCTCTCGCTGCCCGATCCATGGCGTCCACCGTACAGCCTTCCGTTCGGTTCTCGTGGAGCCATTGCACAATAGCCAAGTGGCCACTCCCCGCGGCAAAGTCCATCGCTCGATTTGTGCACCTTTCACCGTTTTCGTGGAGCCACTGGAGGACATGACGATGGCCACACGCCGCGGCAGCACCCATGGCTGCCGTCGTGCCACCGTCTGGTCGATTTGCGTGAAGCCGCTGGACAGTAGAGAGGTGTCCTGTCCGCGCGGCGTACTTCATCGCTTGGGCATACCATGGAACGAGCCGTCCAGGAGGTATTTGGTGATGGATCCACTGAAGGATGTAAAGGTGGCCATTCTGTGCTGCCTCCCATGGATCAAGTCGCACCCTGCGATGGTGATGCTGCCAAAGCCACTGGACCACATCCAGATGGCCTTGTTGTAATGCTTTGCACATCGCATCGTCGGCATTCGTCGTGGCGTATCGTCTGGATTGAACCAGATCCAGTCGCCCAGCTGCGGCTGGGTGATGTACCCATTTGCCCAAGTCACGAAACTCTTTTGGTGACAGCATCTTGCTGAACCCAAGCAGTTTATAGATTTCGTGGTGGTCTCCAAGGAGTGCATGGTTCACTGCCAGACCAGTGAACCCGTCTGACCGGTTTGCGAGCAGATACCGCACCACTTCCAAATGGCCACCGTGGGCGGCACCATCGATCGCGCGCTTGCTGAAGCTGTTTGGGACGTGTTGGGTATGTAGCCGCTGCACAAAATCAAGATCACCAGCGGCTGCTGCTGCGTCACCGATCATCTGCACACCATACATGGCAATCTCCGCGGATGGAGTGAACCCACTTTCCAGTAGCCACTTCACAATATGGAGGTGGTTGCCGTCGATCGCCAAAATGTACGCAGCATGCAAACAGCAGCTCATCCGCGCAATGGGCGAAGAAGTATGTTGGTCAATACCATCAATTCGCGACGTGCAGAACTCATCGGTGCGATGCGCCAGCAACCACTTCAACATGGGCAAATGCCCGTTTACTGCCGCTTTCTCGAGTAATCGCATAGGCAATCGCTCTGGATACAGGCAGTGGATGCGCTGGACCATGGCGACGTGACCACGCTTCATGGCTGCTTCTATGGACTTGCAAAGCTGATGTTCTTGGAGAAACTCATCGATTGGTGGCTGCGTTGCCACGATGCGTTGGTAGACGCGGTCAAAGAATCGCACGTGGCCACTTGCTGCCGCTTCTGGAAGCGACACAACCACCGTCACATCCAACAGCGCATCCAGTAGCTGAACCACGTGGTCCAGCGCAAACACGGCTGGCGCTTTTGTGCGGATGACACGCGTGATCGCCGTGAACGCACTCGGTTCGTCGTTGCTTGCCATTTCCAGTTAAGAATTCTGATGTGAGAGAGTGAAACTCGAATGCTCCGGTGAAAATCTGGGACCATGCCCATGTGCGACAGGTGACGGACTGATGATGGATGGATGAGTGATGGAAAAGAAAAAATATATTCAGATTCTTGGGTGGGTGGTCATTTGTATACAACGATCAAGTCAGCGTGGAAGCGATCTCTTCTTTGTCGTCGCTTTTGTCAAGTCTTTGCTCTTGCAGCCATTCGACAATATGAAACTCACCTTCACAATTTGCCGTTGTGGCCACACGAGGGCCATCAAAAACGTCTGGGTACCACTTGTGAAGCCACTGCACAATGTACAAGTGGCCCGCTGACGCAGCAGCCACGGCTGCGTCGCTGGAACAACCTTCGACGCGATTGTTCCGATGAAACTCGAGTGTCGCCAAGTCACCTCGTTCGGCGGCATGATCCATCGCGAGCGTGCCCCAGCTGCCTTCGCTTCGATTGGCATGGAGCCATTGTGCGACCGTTGACTTGGCGCTTTTCATCGCCGAGGTCGAGCAGCCTTCGCTGCGATGGGTGTGGAGCCACACCACCATCTCCAAGTGGCCGTGTTGGGCTGCCAAGTCCATCGCGCGTGTTGAACAGCCCTCGGTTCGATTGGCGTGGAGCCATTCCACGACATGGTGGTGGTTGAATTGGGCGGCGCCATCCATCACAGCTTGTGGCCACGGTGTCGTGGAGTTTTCATGGAACCACTGAAGCATCGGGAGGTTGCCTTTCTCGGCTGCAGCAAGCATCGCTGTGGAAGAATATCCTTCGGTACGATTCTCATGGAGCCACTGGATGACATGCAAATGGCCGTTGCGTGCGGCGTAGTCCATCGCATTGAGGGTGCATCCTTCTTGTCGATTGCAATGAAGCCATTGGATGACGTCCAGGTGGCCATGCCAAGCTGCACCATCCATGATGCCAGTCCCCCACTCGCCACATCCTTGGCTGTGGACCCACTCGAGGAGATGGAGACGACCACGGAGCGCGGCGATCCGCAGCGAATCCTGCCCACACTTGATCTGGTAGTGGTCCACAAGCCATTCGACCACGTGAATATGCCCGTTGGCACAGGCGTTGTCCATCGCTCCTTTATACGAAACCGCGTCACTCATGAGAAACCGTTCGGTCTGCATTAGATCCAGCCATCCTTCTCGAGCCGCGCGAGCTCCATAACAAAAGCTGCTTACATTATAAAGAGATTTGGCCACGATCCCGCTCGCCTGGAGTGCTTCATAGACTTGGTCGTGCCCACCAATGAGTGCTTCAATTTCTGCGGTCTTGGAAAATCCATCGGATCGATTTGTGAGAAGAAATTGGACGATTTCCAAATGGCCTTGAGCAGCAGCCTTGTCGATTGTACGGACACTGAAAACGTCCGGGATGCTGTGGGAATGGAGCCACTTGATCGTCTCAAGGTCACCTGCCTCAGCGGCCGCATCACCTGCAAGGGCAAACTGGCTGCAGGAAGTGTATCCATTCTCCAGCAGCCACTTGACAATCTGGAATTGCTTTGCAAAGACTGCGCCATCGTACGCATGGCGCACACAACAGCGCAGCATTGCTCTTGATTCAGTAGTCCAATCGCCATGCGCAACGTCGGGTGTGCAGATTTCGTCGTTGCGGTGCATCAGCAGCCACTGGAACAGTGGCAAATCGCCTGTTTTCGCTGCAATTTGCAGCAGTGACACGGGCAGACGGTGCGGATGGAGGGCGTGGATGCGCTCCACGATTGCCATGTGACTGTGCTGCACAGCGGCTTGCATGGCCACGCAAAGCTTGTACTCCAGCAGCCACTGGTCGATTCCCGATTCCCGATGGTAGGTGCGGTTGAACAGACGAATATCGCCGCTTGCTGCCGCTTGTTGAAGAGACCAGAGCACGGAGGCGTCAAGAAGTGCGTCGAGTAGTCGTAGGATATGGTCTAGCGCGACGATTACTGGCGCCTTGGTCCGTACAACGCATCCAATCGACGCGAGCACATCGGTTTCGTCGCTGGTGGTCATCTTGTGGTCTTTCTTGTTTCGTTTGTCCCTCTTACAAAATGGTTCTGTAGTACCCTACTTTCCCAAATAGAAGAGCGCAACTATCCACCCATGATCCCACTGCGGACCAAAGAGGACGAACAAGTTCCTCACATGGAGCGTAGCCCCTCAGCAAATATTGCTCAAACATTTACAAATGAATATGAATATGACACATTTGGTCATATTAGAGACATGGATGTCGCCTCTCTATCTAAAACGGATCCGCCACTCTGGGTCACAAGCTTCAAAAGTCAATGCACTATTTACTGTGCTACAAATTCAACCACTTCCACTTGTCTCCAAATGGAATAAACCGAACGAGACGGATGGATTCATCGTGGTCGCTATAGGCAATGTCGACTTCCAGGCGCTCTTCGGGAATACTGGCCGGAAGGAGACGCTGCGGCCACTCAACGAGTGAGATCCCTACAGTAGTACAACATCACCATCGTCAGCCTCTGTGGACAATGCTGACAAATAGACACTCAACGATAAAGATAACAAGTTACCTTTTGAGAATGCCTCCGTCAGTCCCAACGCTGTTGCATCGGTGTCGCTCACGGAATCAAGGCGGTAGAGATCCACATGGTGAATGACAGGGCTACTGGAAAGTAGATCAAAGCGGAAAGATCAGTGAGCGGCTCGCGCAAGCTACTATCAAAGCGCTGGGAGTGGGAAACAGTGACTACCTTGCGGTTTCTTCAGGAGTTGTTGTCGTTCCTTCATCGTAAGTGTTCATAAGCAGATACGTCGGGGAAGTAACGTGAATATGCTGGTCACCAGTCATCGCTCGAATGAACCCACGTGCAAAGCACGTCTTGCCACAGCCAAGGTCCCTGCACACAACGGCGAAGAATGTGAATAAGATTACATCCGAAAGATAGTGGACAGACGTTTTGCAATCACTGTACCCTCGCAGGAAGATCACATCTCCGGCCCGACGATTGCTTGCAAGCCGGCCTCCCAGGGCCTCCATCTCTTCTTGTGTGCGCACCGTGATGACACCAAGATCGTCAGCGCTGGTGATTAATTGCCTCAATGATCGAATTCTCGCTCCTTCATGAAGGTAGCATCGCTGTGGAGCTCGTTGTCTCACGAAAGAGCGCGCGGATCCCGCGATCATCCGCTGCATTGTTGTTTTCGTCACGGCCACGTTTTTGTGGAAGTCAACAAATGTCACAAACAGGATGTCCTTGTTCTGCGGGACTTTATAATATTTGCGTCTGCAGTAATAGTGTAGATCGACATCTTGATCTGGAAGGGGAGAAAGGGAAACCCCAAAAAAGAGATCAAAAAGAACGGCGCGAGAAGAACAACCATGTCGGGATGGGTGAGTTCATGGCTCCGTGGCAATGAAGGCGATGAAGAAACCAAAGGAGACGCCAATATCAGCAACACAGCAGCAGATGCGGCGCCTGCTGTCGTGCCGTCGGCAGACGAAATTCGACGCAAGCGGCTCGAGCGGCTCGCGCTTCTCGACGCACAGCGACTGCAACAAGAGCAAGAGCGGCAAGCGCCGGCGACTGTCGCTGCAGCGATTGCTGCAAGTGAGGATGTCGTGATGGCAGAGCCTTCCGAAGTCGTGAAGCCTGCCGCACCTGTGCCTGTGGTGGTGGCACAGCCCAAGGCACAACCTCCAGTTCAAGAAAAACCAAAGGAAGTGCAACGAAAGAAATCGGGAGGTAGCAGCGTGCCTCGCTCGTACATCAATGATATGCTACAGCGGCTGCTGCAACTCACTCTTTCCGAGACCGTGGCGACCGCGAATGGCAAGTATTACTACTTGACAGACGTGGCCTCGTCGCATACCGAGCTCAATGCCAGCAACTTGGGCGAGGTGCTTTATTCACGAATCATCGTCAACCCAGCGAATCTGTCTGGCACGGCACAGCCATTGGCGACGGTCCAGTACTTGGAGCAGTGCTTCTACCGATGCCGCGATGAACAACATGCGCTCCAGTCATCGTACATACGCCTGCCAGATGCGGAAAAGCAAGAGGCCGAAAAATGCGTGGCGTCGCTCCGTGAGATGTGTATCAACTACAGCGTCACGGCGTTGACCGAGCCAGATATGTTCCCATTCGAAGTCGGCACGCTGAATCGCGACGCACTGGACAAGATCGTGCGCGGCCAGGCCCACCCATTGACAGGCGAGTTTGTCGACGCGCTGGCCACGGAACTGAACCAAAATGACGCGGCGTACGACGTCTTCGCGCCCATCTTCCAGAAGCTTTTGTCCGAGTTTTTCGTGATCAACCCGCCCAGTTTGATGTCGGGCTTTTACGACAACATGCACTTGATCTCGGTGCTTGTGCGCAACAAGATCTTGGCGACGGTTTTGACCAATTTGCCTGGATTCTTTTTGTTTCCGACACCAGGAGCAACCGAACCAACTGGACGCCGTCTGCAAGATATGACGGCATTGGGCTTGCTCTTGCGGTTCAGTACGACGCAAGACCCAGCGGTGCAGCAACTCTTCACAAACGTGACCAAGCGAACGAAAGTGGACGTCGACAACTCGATCGTTGCACTGCGAAGCAAGTTGTCAACCGTTCAAAATGGCGCAGCAGAGATCATCAAGCAGCTCCTGAAGGCAGGTGGAAAGGCACGAGAAAATACACTCAAGTGGCTCGAAGAGGCCTTGGCACTGAACGTGGACCGAGCCAAGGAGAACCCGGATGCGCTCAAGACTGCGTCCGCCGGCACGATGCTCAACCTTTCCATGGTGTTGCTGCGGCTTTGTGGACCTTTTTTGCCACCTGAGACGAAAAAATCGAATTTGATCAACGCCGAGTTTTTAAGTCTCCAAAGCGGCGTGTTCCCGTCGGATGTGACAAGACTTTTGGGGAGTTCCGAAGCCAGCTCGACAACTCCTCAAGCAGAAGACCGTCGCGTTGACTCAGCGAGTGACTACAATTTCATCACACGGTGCTATTTCATGACCTCGAGGGCAATGCACCTTGGTCCTGTGGCGAGTATCGGCCAATACATGAGGCTGCTTCGCCAAGTGCAGTACTTCCAGAGCCGTGTGAATAACAGCGCCGACCCACGGATGCGTGCGCATTTTGATGCGCTGGTCGCGTCCAAGTTTATCATGGATGCCGAGATTTTGCATCCAGATTTGCTCCATGAAATGATCCGGTTCGCGTTGCTTTCATGTGCAGTGGTCACCAGCGTCTGCACCAGCAGTGACAGTACCGACGGTTCACTGACCCTTCCATTGCAAGATCCGGCGGGCTTGTCGCGTGGCCACCCGCTCAAGTTTATGCCTGAACACCTCGTCGAAGACATTTGCTCGATTCTCATCTTTGTCGCGCGTCTTCAGCCAAAGGCATTGAATACGTTTCCATTGGATGATTTGCTGCGCATGATCTTGGTCTTTTTGTCGTCACCTGCGTACGTGCGCAGTCCGCACTTGCGCGCCAAGATGGGCGAGTTGCTGTTTTACATTTTCTTGCCATCGGAGGAATCGGAGGAACGCCAAACGGCTGGCACATCGTTTGGCGTCCATTTGCTCACGAACGATCCGCTCGCACAGACACATATCGCTCCGTGCTTGCTGGCATTGTATGGTGATGTGGAACAGACTGGGTTTTACGAGAAGCTCGAGCATCGGTACAATATCGCGTGTATTCTCAAGTACTTGTGGAAGCTACCCGGCCACAAACCGGCCTTTGTGAATATTTCAAAAGACAAGGAAAATTTTGTGAAGTTTGCCCATGGATTGATGAACCATATCAATGGGCTTGTCACGGATGCCTTGATCAGCTTGCCGGAGATCAAGATTTTGCAAGAAGAAATGCAAGACGTGCCACGGTGGATGGCACTGGAAGAAAGTGTGCGAGAGCAAAAGCAAAGTCTCTTGGCTGAGAAGGAGCGCACCGTGACCTCGAGCTTGCAGCTCGCAAATGAGACGATCCACATGATGTCGTACTTGACTTCGGAGATCCAAGCGCCGTTTGTGGAGATGCCTGAGCTCGAAGACCGGCTCGTGAGTATGCTCAACAGTGTGCTGGTCAAGCTCGCAGGCCCACGTGGCCTGGAACTCAAAGTCAACAACCCCGACCAGTACAAGTTCCGCCCAAAGGAAATGCTGCGAGAAATTGTCGAGACACTTTTGCATTTTGCGAGCTACGAGAGTTTCCAAAAGGCCGTCGCCGCGAACGGATACTACGATGGCCCGGTGTTCCGCAAGTGCGTGAGCATCATGCGACGCACGCAGCTTGTCTCGGCGGAAGAGACCGACACGTTTGAAGTGTTTGTGGGCCGGGTCGAAGCGGCCGCGTTGGATTTGGTGACCATGGAGGAAGCGCTTGGCGAGATTCCCGATGAATTCTTGGATCCGCTGGTGTGTACGCTGATGAAAGACCCCGTGGTGTTACCGACAAGCGGCAAGACCATGGAACGCACGTGTATCACGCAGCATTTGCTGAACGACCAAAGCGATCCGTTCACGCGCGCGCCACTGACGATCCAAGATTTGGTGCCGAATACCGAGCTCAAGATGAAGATCACGGCGTGGATCAAATCGCAACAAAAAGAATCGACCAACAAATGACGCCGAATCGAGGAGTGATCCACTCGCCTCCAGAGAAAATTCCCAAGACAAGAGCACGCGTAGTGTAGCTGTGGTGGACATAATATAGCGTTACGGTCATAAATACAGTGTGCATGCCGTTGTGTTCATTGACGCTCTCAGTTAGTGTGGTCCACATGGGAATGCCAAAAGGAATTGGGACCAGTTCTTTTGAACGACAGACAACATGACAAGCACCAACGACAACTTGAGTGGCGCGCCTGTCTTCACGTCGATCGAATGCGTCGTGCGCACCACGAAACCAGCGCTTCTTGCACTCCTCCACGTAGTTCAGCTACTGGATGAGCTGCTGGACGTATCGGCGCGCATCTCGCTGCCACAAGCAGCAGCAAGTGGCTCGGTTCGTTTGTTCGACCGTGTCTACTACCAACAGAGCCGACCACCGATGGATCCGTATCTTCTGGAGCATAACATCAGCAATGCGATGGGAACAGCAGTGCGCCACAGCCATTTTGCAATCGTCCAGCGGATCCACTTGCTCCATCCACAGAAGTTACCAGTCTTATTGCTGCCAATTGCAACAAAAAATGATGATCTCGCACTGTTCCAGTGGCTGTTGACACATCGAATGGACGATTTGTGTACCCCACAGCCAGCACGAGGTCCACCGTTTCAATGGGATAGTGTACTCGCCTGCTGTCTCAGCCATTCGTTTGAAACCGGCGTCCACAAGAAGAAGTTCGCCGTCGTGAAATGGCTTCTGGAGAACGGATACGATGCCTCGAAATCCGTACCGTTCCGCCCAGGCAATGCAGCTTCTGCTGCTGGTGATCTGGAAATGGTACAGTTTCTCCATATCCATGAAAATCCAGAATTTAACAAAGACTCTTTCCGAACCAATGCAATTGCTGACGCTGCTCGTGGTGGCCATTTGGAAATCGTCCAGTTTCTGTTGGCCAATCGATCCGATGGGTTCACAAGTGCAGCTGTCCATTATGCGCTTTTCGGTGGCTATGGTGAAATCCATGACTTGCTCAAGTCAAGTGGCGTTCTACCAGCACAAGAGTTCCATGAGCTGGGTCACGACTGGGCGCCAGAAGCCGCGCAGGCTGGTCGACTGGATCTATTGCAATCGGACCGATATGTAGTGGACCATGCTCATGCTCCGTTTCTGCTGCTCCGTGCCGGTGCCGCTGGGCATTTGGGCGTCGCGCAATGGCTTTGTGAACGCTACCAGATCAGTTGTGACCGAGTGGCCGTCGAGCACACTGCTGGCAGCGGGCAAGTCCGTATCCTGGAGTGGATCCACGACAATGGACTTGGTGAATGGAGTCCAGATGCTATGGATGCAGCAGCGCGCCGAGGCCACTTGGCCACTGTCCAGTGGCTCCATCGCCATCGCCAAGAAGGCTGTACAGCGCGAGCCATGGATGACGCAGCAAGCAAGGGCCACTTGGAAATTGTCCAATGGCTCCATGAGAATCGAACCGAAGGCTGTACGACAAACGCCATGGACTCAGCAGCAGCACGTGGCTGTCTGGATATCGTCCAGTGGCTCCATTTGAACCGCACAGAAGGCTGTTCGACACGAGCGATGGATGCCGCAGCTGGCGGAAACCACTTGCATGTGGTCCAGTGGCTCCACGTCAATCGCTTTGAAGGCGCCACGACCGAGGCGATGGATTCTGCAGCACGCAACGGCCATTTGGAGATGGTCATGTGGCTTCATACACATCGCCACGAAGGCTGTACGACAGCCGCGATGGATTACGGGACCCCCATAGTGTTAAAATGGCTCCATGTGAACCGCCACGAAGGTTGCACAACGGAAGCCATGGATCGAGCCGCCGAGCGTGGCGATTTGCAAGTTCTCGAGTTTCTCTGTGAAAATCGTGCAGAAGCACAACTTTCTCAGTATGGGATGGATACCGCGGTTGATAGCGGCCATTTATTCATTGTCAAGTGGCTTTACAAGCAGTTTCCGAATGTATTCGATGCCAACAGTGTGTATATGGCCGCTCTCCGCCGCGACCAGCACCATATCATTCGCTGGCTTGAAGATGAAGGACTTGATGCAGCGGGGCGTCCACATGCGTAAATATTGTTAATTCCGGTATGGTATTTCGAATAAGCATCATATCTTTGTGTCTATTTTGGTAATTACTAGTAGTTTGGGAGAATATCGCAAAACCGACACTTTTCACGAACGATGGCAACGACATGGAACTCCACCGCTGCGCCAAGTGTGTTCACGTCGATCACATGCGTCGTACGCTCGAAAGACCATACATTGCTTGCACTAGACCACGTGCTCTATCTACTGGACGCGTTACTGGATGTGACGGTGCGGTTGCCGCTTCCAAAAGCAGCCGCGAGCGGCGACAGTCGATTGTTTGATCGCGTCTTCCAGAAAATGGCAACAACTCAACCACCGATGGATGCAATTGTCCAGGAATACAAAATCAGCAAGGCCATGGAAGCAGCAGTGGAGCATCGCCACATGGATATCGTCCAGCGCATCCACCGTCTATATCCAGAGCGATTGCCCGTGCGCTTGCTAGAGAAAGCCGCCGCTAACGGGGATCTGCCCATGTTCCAGTGGTTGCTGGCGCATCGCACCGATGAGTTCTGCACGTCGCAATTCGATGGCGATGCATCTATCGTATCGGTTGCCTTGATGAGGTGCTGCCTCCAGCGTGCGTACGCAGTGGCCATCCAGCGCGCGCAGCTGCCGATCGTCAAGTGGCTCCTTGAAAGCGGCTTCACTATGTCGGCGTCGTTTGCGATGCCTGGCGATGCAGCTGCAGCCGCTGGTGATCTTGATTTTGTGCAGTGGCTGCATAGCCGTGGCATCCGAAACAGCTTCAGCAAAGGGGCCATCGATAACGCCGCCAAAGGTGGCCATTTGGAAATTGTCCAGTATCTGCTCGCCAACCGGGCGGAAGGATTCACAAGCGAGGCCGTGCACCATGCGATCCTTGGAGGCTACGATGAAATCCATGAAGTTCTTCGCTTGAGCGGTGTGCTGTCACCAGAAGAGTTCCAGGATGTGGGAAGTATGCGCAGCACGCAGCTGCTGCTGGACGCCTGGATTTGCTTCAATCCGACCGATACGCCACGACACTGAACGCGTGCTCTGTGATGTGCGAAGCCTTTCGGTGTGGCCATCTTGACGCGGCTCAGTGGCTTTGG
>JAADWJ010000716.1:0-13071 GCA_023336165.1 Pythium monospermum | reverse complement strand
TGCCGTATTTGCCAACGACACATTTATGCGGCTGCAAAAGGTGACGAGTGAAAGAACTGCGGTTGCCGCGGTACGTGAACGTGACGATTTGGTCGGTTGTGTTGACGGAAAGCACGCCCGGTGATGGAGATTGACGCAGTTGGTTCGTGTCCGCATCAGCGAGTACCAAGTGAGCGGGGAATGTCATCATCATGTGTGTGCGATGGAGAGTGTTCACGTAGTTGTGGTGTCTTGCATTTCACAACGCCGTGGTTTCCTTTGGTGTTGGGTTCCCGCGCCACAACAACATCAACTTCAAAAACATGAGAAGTACAGTGAATCCGCTGTTACTAGGCACGTAGACTGTCAACTTCAATTTGACGAGAAATGTTTTCGTTTTGTGGGTGTCCAGGTACAGTCTGGGCGCCGTAGAGCCAAGAGAGCTGAATATCGCTGTGGAAGTATGGTGCTGGCGTACTTCGAAGTAGACCAGTTCGGCGCCATCACAGCGGCGATGCTGGTCGCCCTGCTTCAGGAGATCAGCTCTGGTAGTGTCGGAATAGGTTGACCCGAATTTGGGATCATACCAGCTCATGGAAACATCAAAATGGATGATGAGTCTTAAAAAAGTCTATTTAGTATGACAACACATCTACTATCTACAGCAGTGAATACTTGAATGTTGGATGGTCGACGACGCCTGTTGATTTAAGCCAGCAATGGCGCGCTTGACGACGCGGCCAGCACGTACACGCCAAGAAGCAAGATACTGGCGCCTTGCGAGACCACGATGCTCACGAGTGCGTACCGGTACGCCGCGTACATGTTGCGTGAGGCGAGCGCATCGATCTCATTGATCCACGTGGACACGGTGGACAGCGAGCCACAGAAACCCACCAGCAGTCCGCCTTCGCCAAGGAACACGTACGCACGGTAGGCTCGCCCGCTGTGGTCATTAGTCGCACTGCCGATCATGAGCAGCAGACAGCTCAATACGGATGCAGTGACGTTTGCAAGGAAAGTATACCTTGGGAAGTCTTTACACTGTGGCTGGCTGTTGAAGAGCGACAAGTAATATCGAAGTAACGCACCGAACGGACCAAGCGCAAGGCCAAAAAGACGTGAGCATGGGTAGTTGCCAAGCCCTAGAAATGGTGGGATCCACAGCCAGAGTAGCAAGATGACTGCGACCACACGCCAGAGTCGAATCTTGTGGGTATGTGGTGGCTGAGCGAGCTCCTCGTGGGCGATTTCCGTGGCAAAATCACTGGATGCGTCTCGTGCCGAGACCAGTGCGTCCCGTGTCGTGGCCATGCGACGCGTCACGCCGTCCGCAAAGTTGTGGACGCGGATGGCATCAAATGCGGCAGCAGACTGCTCTAGCTGGGCATGCAGCGTCTTGGCATCCACTGGTGGCTTGTCAAAAGTCCAATTCGATTGCGTACACAAATACGCGATCAGTGACTCGGCGACGTGGAGCCCACTGCGGAAACTGACAAACGCACTGGCGACTTGCACGCCAACCAGCAGCAGCGCTGTGACCCAATTGCCATGCACAAACGACGCTGCGATCGCGATATCCCAACTTGCAAAAGTCGTGCAGCAGCCACAAAACCCCGTCGTCACACCAGTGAGGTACACGCTGAACCGTTCGCGAAGCAACGGCTTGCAGCGCACGCAAAAGCCCATGACAAAGCAGCCAAACGCGTTTGGCAAGAAGAAACTGCCACCAAGCATTTGCAGCAACGCGCCGCGTTCGTAGCTCAGTGCGTTTGCGAATTCGGTGAGTAACATGCGAGTGCCGACACCGAAATAGGCGCCCATACTGATGCTCACGACCACGGGCAGGTATTTTTCCACGGCGTCGCTCGAGATACAGAGGAAGCGAGTCGATACGTCCACTTGGTTGGTTGCGGCCTCTAAATCCGGGTCGTCGACGGCGTCGCCAGAGACCGACTCGCTGTCGTCGCGCAAGCCAAAGCAAGACGATGCCGACGCGCGGCGCCGCTCTTTATGCTGCTGTTGCTGTGGTGCTTGCGCAGTCGTATCGTTGGCATGGCTCGTGTTGGCGCCATTCGTTTGGGGCGCTTCTCCTGCTGCTGGCGACGCCACCGCCACGTAATTGTCCATCGTGGCCGCCAAAGTCGGGAGAGTCTTTGGAGGGTAGTTTTTTTGAAACGGGTTGCATGTCTCTTCCTGGAAAAGTTTCCAATAACACCCCATGGGCTGTTATTTAACCTGACGTCAGAAAAATCCCCCAAAGGTCACAAAAACGAACGTTCTCATCAAAAGACAAGAACCAGTGCAGTTCGATCACCATGTCACTCAATACAATACATGTACCTGCACAAGCAAGCGACTGATGGACAGGCACAATGTGCTATAATACTGGTGGTAGGGACACACATCCATCAGCAACAAGCGGATTTTTTTTTTTCGGCTAGAATATTATTTGAAGAGGTCTCGTACACTGTAGTGGATGGAGCTCTCCACATCGACCGCTTCCAACATTTTACAGTATGGCCTGCACAAAAACCATCCAACCTCTATGTTTTATTTGTTGTATTTCTCCTATGTTTCGAGGAGCTAACGCCAAGACTATTGCAGGGCTTTCAGGAGGTACTGAATCTCATTGCATTCTCGCTTTACGTCATGAACGGCACAAACTGGGCCGGATCCACAGGTGTTTCCAACCCGCGTTTGCGTTCAAGCGCTGGTTGCTGTTGCTCATAGACGCCATAATCATCCCACGCACTGGATCGGCTTTCATGGGACGTAAAAATCTCGATAAAACGATTCGCCTGATTCAAAAATGATACAGCGTAAACATCAGATCTCCATCCATGACTAGCGCCAAGCCTGCCATTTACCATACAAACGCACCTCTTCAAAGAGCACTTCTTCACAGTCACGACACGATGTGATGGATTTTTTGGTCGGTGTATTGCTCATCTTGATATCCGTGAGCAAATAGTTTGGCACGTCTTTGACTTGAAGCCATTCGACATGGAAAAAGCCATCAAACTTGGCCTTTTCCCACAGTGGGAACTTGATATCCATGCGCACACCTGACGTCATCCGCGCGATGCCATTGAAGTGTTTGCTGCCACACACACTGAAAAAGAATAAAACCGGCCGTAGTGCTGAAAATTCGCTTTTAAAAATCTGGTCCAGCGCTGCATTATGCGCGTACGTGCTGCTCCAGATGCCATACTTGAGACTCTTGTGGAAATTTGAATCGCTGAAGGATTTGAGAATAAAGCAGCGACACGTGGACGTCGTGAACACATCACGGACAAGCGAAACGTTCTCGACGTTCATTTGTGCTGCGCGTGGATCTAGTGAATGCGCATCGGGCGAATAAAAGCGAGGAGCGATCTTGAGACGCCTCTTCTTGTTTGTTTGCTTCGTTGTCTTGCTCTCATGATGAGTCTCATCATGAAGTGCGATCGTCGTTGGCGGCGGCGGTGGCGTGGCGTCCATCTTCTTTTCTTATTTTTTCGCAAATTGCAATTTTTCTTATTTTGTGTGTGGTTTGTGATAAGGACCACACGGTGGCCCACATGTCGTCCCACAATATAATGTGGGTCCACGTAGATCGCACGGTTGAAGCCAGCAAGAAAACCCCAAGAAATGCAACGTGTCATTTCCCGATTCTTGAACTATCAAGCGAAAAAAAGAGAGAACAACAATGGCGCCGCGTGGATGGATGATGGCGCTTCTTGCGCTTATGGCCGTGTTGCTGGTGGCGTCGCCTTCTTCGGTGTCCGCTGCTGAAACAGCGACGGAGACGAAGACCAAGAAGTCCCACGTGATCGAATTGACCAGTGACAACTTTGACCATTTGACCCAAGCCGCGTCGGGTGCGACGACAGGCGACTGGCTCGTGGAGTTTTACGCGCCATGGTGCGGCCACTGCCAGCGCCTTGCGCCAATCTACGAGAACGTCGCGAGCGGTGCGGTGGCTGTTGTCTTGTTCGCTCTTGTACAGTATTAGAACATCAGAGACTGATTCTTATTTGTGGTTCGTTCGTTGCCTTGTAGAGCTCAAGGGCAAGGTGAACGTCGCCAAGATCGACGCCAGCGAGCACACTGACTTGGTATACCAGCTCCGTTGTCTAGCGCATATCTATCTTGCTGGTGGCCATACATTTCTGACCATGGCCGTCCTTGTGCACAGAGCAAGCGCTTCAAGATGACGGGCTTCCCGACCATTTTGCTGATGCGCCAGGGCCAAATGTACAAGTTTTCCGGCAAGCGTGGCGCACAGGAGCTTGCGCAATTCGCGACGGGAGGCTACAAAACTGTCACGTCGGCTCCTGTGCCAGCCAAAGAAAGCTTTATCACCGCGATCAACGACCACCTTACGGTAATTTACGATGACTTTGTGGTGCTGCTGGCGACCAAGAAGAACGTTTTGCTGGCGACTTTCTCTGGTGGCTTGTTCTTTGGTGTGCTGCTCGGCTGGCTCTGCTCGTGCTGCACGTCCTCGCGCAGTGGTAGCGCGTCTGCTGGTGGTGCCAAGAAGCCCAAGACCAACTAGGTCGAAAAACGGAAAAAGGACGAAAGACGTGTTTGTCCCCGTAAAATACTCTTTTTGCACATGTTTTAATGAGTTTTTAGGATTCCAAAACAAAGTTTGTTATCAGCACTTATTCGTGGAGCGCCATGAAATTGTACTTGAGCTCGAGGCTTTCAAACAGCATGGGCTCGACACCAGCGTAGCTTTGCAGCATTTCATCCACTTCGGAGAGCCTGGACGGATCGTGTTGGTGGAAGAATGCGACGAGCTTGGCGCGATACGGATTTCCATTGTGACCATCCTGCTGAGCAGGCGGACGCATGGATCCGTTATGGTCTGGCGGCAGTCGCTGGGTCGTCGTCTTCATTCGACCACGTGATGGAGACGGAGATGGAGACGGAACACGAGGCCTATTCACTCCGGGTTGTCCGTTCAGCATCGCGACATCCTCAGCACGGAGCGTGTACGGCACCGTCGACTCGCGGGCGCCCTCGCCACTGTCGCTACCACCACCGCCATCCATTGGCTCTCGCACGCTGGGTCTCTCTTGCTTCAAAGCTTCTGTTTCTGGAGGAGGCTGCACCTTGTCATCCCCTCTTGCCTTCTCCTCCTCCACCACCTCCTTCTCCTCTTCTTGCCCTCCTTCACGATGATCAAGCCGTTGCAAATCCAATTGGGCATTCTTGAGCTTTTGCTCCACATTATCTTGTAACTTTTTCGCTTCTTCTTGGTCACGTGCATCATCCACAAGCGATTTGATTTGCGTCAATAGCAATTGATTTTGCGTTTTCAGTCGTCTGTTCACCATCCGTGCTTCATTTGCTTCGGCCATCGCCACGGCGACTTGGCTGCTGGATTGGAATTGTAAATTCTTGATTTCGGCGACCAAAACGCGTTTTTGGCTGCGATATTTCACGATTTCCTGCTTTAACTCGACCATTTGCTGGTCCCACAAGACCATTTGGTCGTCGTATTGCTTTTTGCTTTGGGTCATTTCACGTGCAATTTTTTCCAAACGTGTCGAAGTGCCTGTCAAATGGCTGGTCAACGGGTACCCGAGTTCTGCACGGAGCCGTAACACAGTCGCTTCGCCTTTGCCAAGTTCTTGCTCAAGCAAGTTCTGGGTCGCTGGATCCAAATCACAGCGCGTCTTGCGTTGCGTATGGTGGCTATCGCCATCGCCGTCGCCACAGTCGTGGTCTTCTTCCAGTGTAAAATCTCCTGCCTGAGAAATAATCCATCGAATTCAGTGTATTAGTTTCTTTGACGGGAGATACAGTATCAAGCAGTTGAAGAGATGTACTATACCATGGCCCAGCGGTGTTTTTCTTCCAGAAGCGCGTCGCGTTCTTGTTGAATTTCTCGCCACGAGTCGCGTTCGCGATCAAACCGCTGGAAAAAAAGAATATCTCCATGAGGTTCGTGCCAGTTCCTACCACCCACACGTCACCACTCAGAGGACTCAGAGGCAACCGCACCTGGAGATCGTTGCGCACGGTTTGAAGCTCCAGTTCTTTCGCTTTCAATGCCGCGGTGGCGTTTCCTTTCGTGATATTCGTGAGGTGCATGCGGGACTTCTCTTGGTCGCGCTCCACCGTCAGCTTAGCGATCGTATCTTCACAGTGTTCCTACATAAAAAAAGACACAACCAGTCAAGTTCAAAACCATCACGTTTCCCCATGCCGGCCGCCATTGATAACGTACCAGCCGCTCTAAGAGCTGCATGTTGAGTCCATTGAGCTCTTCCAGCAGGCTTTTCGCTTCTCGTCCGTCCGTTTGGCTTGGTAGCCGGTCGTCGTCATCTCCATCCTCCTCCTTCGTACGTGTACCATCTTCATCTGGCTGTGGCGATCCAAATAAACGAGAAGCCAGTTTACCAGCGACAGTCATAGGCGCGCTCACGAGCCAATTTTGCGACGGAAGTTTATCGGCAAACAGTTGACGGTACAGTTGCGCCGAGGTGTCCAGCAGATACGACGAGCTACTCAACGATAATGATGATGACGCCGTGACACGTGGGCTCACGACCAGTTGTTGCTGTTGCTGTTGCTCTTGCTGTTGCTCTTGCTGTGTAGGGTGCTTTTTCTTACTGGATCGAATGAGCTCTTCGCGCTGTATTTTTGCCTGGATGGCTTCGTCGTAGGCATCGGCTGCCGCCACCGCCGAGCTCATGATGCTTTTATGGACGACTTGCGCTTGGTACTGGACGTTTTTCCTGTGTATCCATTGGTGAGTACATCCCATTCAGCGTTGCCCATCTTGTATACGTATGCACCGTACCCTCGAAGGCGCGAGTACGAGTTGTCCCACACGAGCGTCGCCGTGCCAGGGCCAGTGCACTGGTACATGCCTTCAATGGGGCGCTCGCCAGCGGCTATTGCAACGTAGCGTGTGGTCGGGTGGATGACTTCCATTTCTACAACTGCGTCCGTGTCACTGCATGCCTCGACAGCTCGACGAGCTGAAGCCGCCGTTGGTGGTGATGGCAAGAAATGCACCGTGAGATCGATATCGTGGTCTTGTACTTCAAACCGCCAGACCAGAAACTGGTCCTCTTTCTTGACGGGCAAAACCACTTCGTGGCGGGAGCCACGGGGTACATAGATCTAGAGCGACAACCGAAGATGGTTAGCTGTGTTTCCCTCAAAATGTTGTTGTGTATGTGATGAATCCACCTTTTCGAAAGGAAATGGCTGCAAAATGAACTCGATCGCGGTCATGAGCGCGCGATGTTGCGCGTTTGCGACGCTCGAGTCGGCGACGAGTGTGACCCATTCTTGGTTTCCGTGGAGTTCACTTGCGTGGGCTTCACAACACAAAAACGAACAAGTGAGTAGGTCGCCCACCGGTACCTAGATGATTGAATTACGTCATCGCGTACCGGACAGAAACTGCGTGACATCAGCACACCACTGTGCCAGGATGGCGTCATTGCGGTTGTGTTTGGGTGGGAATTCGGGGCATTTGACTGCTTCTGTTAGATCTCCAGCCACTGAGTGGGTGGTAGCGGATGTGATGGCGGAAAGAAACGCCGTGAGATCGCGACGAATACAGTATGAGCCGTGCGACCGCGTCACAACGAGTTCCACGATGTACGGAGGCTGCAGCCCATTCCCCAGCAGCAGCGCCGCGCCCGCAACCACACTGGCGCTGCTGCTGCTTTGAGACGACTGGTCGACTTCGACACCCGTCACAACGACATCAAGCGAGCCTTCATCGTCGTCGCCCTCGTCATCCTCGGTTGTGTCGGCTGCTTCAACTTGGACACTTGACTCTTCCAGGAGCAGATCGTCATCCAAGCTCGCATGAGCGCCGTCTTCTGGACGCGGAGATAGAGAGAGGTCTTGACTAGCATGTAACGGTGCTGCTCCCGTCGAATGGGGGACGACCACAGCAGATGAGGTGGTCTCCTCAGCGCTGGCAAGGTGCTCAATCTCATCCATGTTGCGTGTTCTCTCAGCTGACAAGCTGAGAGCTAGAAACAACTGGCACATTTTTGAAAGACAGTGACCAAACACCCACATAGGTTAAAGCAACGTTAACATAAATGGAAAGCCTGCCAAAACAGATGCAAATCTGCGACGTGGGCCAAATAATCTGACATCTTCGACCGTGATGGTTTGGCCCAAACCGTTTGGGACAACAACTTTATGGCAAACGCGATGGGACCAGGCACCGAGGTCAACCAGAAGGTTCACTGCACAAAACAAAAAGTGAATGAATATTCAACAGAACCGCCTTCGTGACATGATGGCCAGGACATGATCCAAAACTATTCTCTTTGCTGTTCACTAACACATACTGTCTGCTGGTGCCAGTTCATGAGGTCTACGAATATGGAGTTGCAATGAATTGCACCCATTTCCAGCTGAGAGATTGCTCGCGTGCCTGCATGCGCTAAAGTTTTGGTTGTTCCTGTGTGAGGTTAGTGACATCCTGCCAACATTCACATCAGTGACATCTCTTCAAAAGTAATTTATGGTCCCGGTATATTTCAAAATGGCGGACCATTTTTTTGTGAAAATTACCTGCGTCATCCACGAAGCAAGAGATGAAAAGTTGTGGTCAGCAGAAATTGGTGACACCATCATCGGTAATCGGTAAAAACCCTTTTTACCGGGTCGCAACCCCTCTTTTTTTCTGGGTTTTTGTTCTTTTTTTTGTTTTGTTTTTTTGTTTCACACACTTCACTCTTTCCTCTCTCCCTCTCTCGCGGCTCCCACGCTCTGGAATCATCAAGAAAACCAACTTTCAAACCAAAAAAAAAACAAAAAAAACAAAAACAACGGGACGAAGTGGTCCGTCCCTCTCCTCCCCAAGCAAACAAACCAACAAACCAACAACTTTGTTTTTGTTGGAGAAAAAGGGACGTGAGCTTGTTGGTGACCGACTGACAGTGGAGAAAAAGTCAAAACAGGCACAAAAGGGAAAGAAAGAAACCATGGCTCTGGAACAGGACCGAGATGCGAGCGACCGCGGTATGAGCACCAGCGCACGCTCCGCGGCGACATCGTCCGCGAGTGTTGGAGGAGGTGGCGCGGTCGCAGTCGCGGTCGCGACGTGTCCGTCCCCCGTGGTCCTCCAAACGGCATCAACGGTCGTTCCGTCGACGATGGCGGTGATGCGTGGTGCTGTTGTTGGTGTACCAAGCAGCAGCGGCCTCTCGTCGTCGGCGTCGTCGGGTGATGATGACGACGATGTGCTCATGTCGTGTGCGAGTGAGCGGCAGTGGAAGGCGTTGGTGACGGCGGATATGCGCGAGCGCTTGGTCGATGGAATGTACGCCAGTTTGTGCCCGAATCTTTGGATTCCAAGTCATGATGGAAATCAGCCAAAACTGACTGTCTTCTTTGTTTCCAGGTTGGAAGAACTGCGACGTATAACAGGTCGTGAGAATCTGCGTCATTTGCGCATGTGTGCGTCGCGATACGAATCGTTGGTATGGAAGAAGAGCAACAACGAGGTGAGCTCATGAACGGTGCAGAGACAGAGAGAGAGGCTGCCACACACGGCTGATGAACTAACAAACTGTGTGTTGTTGTTGGTCTATTAGACTGAATATACTCAAAAGCTGGAGCGCCGCATCCAGTCGCTGCGTCGCCAACCGTCTCAACAAGAAATCCAAGTGACCGCCGCAGAAGCCGCACAGCAAGAGCAGCACTCCCGTCGATCGGGATCAGAGTCCACAGCCTCAATCCGACCATCGTCATCGTCCAAGGGGGAAGCAAGACGGGTAAAAAAGTCGCGTCGATCGTCTTCGTCGTCCCACCATCGCAACAGTAAGAGCAGCAGCCGTACCAGCTCCGGCTCGTCTTCCAGTTTGTCAACTGCTGCACGTGACGAGCAATATTTTGCTCGGTTACTCATCATGAAGGCGGCCTACCGAGACGAAGTCGCCTTGGTGTTTCGGGAACTATGCCGTGTCAACACGGTGATCCAAAACTCGGCAAGCTTGCGTCGTCACGAGTCCAACAACTTGGGCGATTTTCTCGCCAACCTCAAGAAAATAATTTATTTGCTGGAACAGCAACCCGATGAAATGCACGGCATGATCCCGCCACGCAAGCGCACGCTGGAATACTTGGACGTGGTCGAGTCCCATATCCAACGCAAGGTGTTGCCGATCCTGTATCGGCTGCGTCATACCTACTCGACCATCCTTCGCCCGTTGGTGCTCAACTACCTACGCAATTGTACGCGTGTCTCTCGCCGACTCTAAGAGTTCAGTATGGGCGGTGGGGGTGGTTGAGGACCCGGTGCAAAGGCACAGCAGACGATGAAGGAAGACAGTGTATCCATTGGTGTGGTGTAATGTTGGTCGTGGGTGGCGCGTGCGTGAAATCGAAAAAAAAGCAGAAAATATGAAGGGGAAAGCTGTACTGGTACCGTTATTTTAGTGATATTTCCCATAACAATAGCTTTATGAACCACAACACTTGTACGAAGACTGGGACTTGTTCGCGTCGCTGAAACACACTTTTGCACATGATGGAAATTTTTTGCCACTCATCGAACGAAACAAAAGGAAGCACCGCATTTCCATGGAAAGCTTCCACAAAATGACTTTGGGGAGATGTGGGAAATGGTCGAAACATCCATCATCGAGTCAGATTCAGATAACTTGGCGAATCAGATCAGACAGCTTGGTTTCAGAATCTGATTACGGTATTTGGCATCTGACTCAAGGCAACCAAATGAGAAAAAAAACCGTAACCGTTGCAAAATACAACGGTTACAGTATTCCGGAAAATGCAATTTAAATATATTCGTATATATTACGTTAACTTATGAGGGAACAAGAGGGGTGGACCATTTTTGACCCACCAAAAAAAAAAAAAAAACTCAATTCGGCCCAAAATGGAGGTCGAGCTTCGTGCGCTGGATCGGCAAATCGCCGAGCTCATGGAGCAAAAGGCGCGTCTGCAGGAGAAAATGGAACAGGAAACGAAGCAAAACCGCCACATCAAGGAAATGTCGATGGAAGTCGTGGACAGCAACCCGTACAGCCGCTTGATGGCGCTCAAGCGCATGGGCATCGTCAACAACTATGAAGAAATCCGCAACTTGAGCGTGCTCATCGTGGGCCTCGGAGGCATCGGCTCGGTCGCCGCGGAGATGCTCACGCGCTGCGGCATCGGCAAGCTTGTCATGTACGTTGTACGCGCTGTCCTGCTCCACATAGTCAGTGATGTATTAACCCATTGATGCCATCGATATCCATCTAGGTACGATTATGACACGGTCGAGATTGCGAATATGAACCGCCTCTTCTTCCGCCCAGAGCAAGCAGGCATGACCAAGACTGCCGCGGCCAAACAGACTCTACAGAGTACGTCGTTCCTTGTTTCTTCTTCTCTCCTGCTTACCCCCTAGACGACACTGTGTGTAACCCCTAACGTAACCTTGTCGTAGGCATCAATCCGGATGTGATTTTTGAAGAATACACCATGGATATCACGACCACAAGTAACTTTGAACAGCTTCTGGACCGCATTTCCCACGGAAGCGTGGACGGCACCTCTTCTGTGGACTTGGTGCTGTCCTGTGTGGACAATTACGCGGCACGCACGGCGATCAACCAAGCGTGCAACGAACTCAACCAAGTCTGGATGGAGTCGGGCGTGAGTGAAGATGCCGTGTCGGGCCATATCCAGTTTTTACTTCCAGGACGGACGGCTTGCTTTGAGTGCCTGCCGCCACTGATCGTCGCCAGCGGCATTGACGAGAAGACGCTCAAGCGCGAAGGAGTGTGTGCGGCCTCGTTGCCCACGACCATGGGGCTGGTCGCGGCGCTTTTGGTGCAAAACACGCTCAAGTGTTTGCTTGGCTTTGGCCAAGTGTCGTACTATTTGGGCTACAGCGCGATGCAAGATTTTTTCCCACGCGATGTGATGAAGCCCAATTTTGAGTGTATGAATGCCCACTGCCGCAAGCAGCAAGCTGTGGAAGCCCACAAGACATGGACACCAATGGTGTGGGAAGCCATGGGCCACGACGGAGAAGTTGGTGTCCCAGTGCACCATGACGAGAACGAGTGGGGCATTGAACTGAGCGAGCCCGTCGTGGAAGTGGCAGGAGCGACCGTCCAGACTTCAGACGCGCAGTCGCAGAGCCATGGCTTGGCGTCGGGGTTGTCGTTTGCGTATGTTCAACATGACGCAGTCAGCGCGGCGTCTTCGGCTGCGGAGGCGAATGGCGCGGTGGAAGACTCGGTGACGTCGCTCCATGATGCCGATGTCAGTCTTGAAGACCTCATGGGCCAGCTTCAGTCGCTTTAAACGACACACCACACGGAGGAGGAAGAGAGAGCCATGAGAGAGAGAGAGAAGTAGAGAACGGATAGATTTGGGTGGTCTACAGTTCTGACGCGCCCCATATAAGTAGTACTGTAGTTAGTCAACAAGAAGAGCCGTCACCCTTCTTGTTCTTCGTCAAATTCTTCGTCATACGCGTCTACCTCTGCTTCTTCTTCTTCTGTTGGCTCCTTGAGCGCACTGGCAGCACTATCACTTGCACCAGTAGCACCGCCACTTCCATTCGTAGTACTCGTAGTATTTGCCGTGTCGATACTGAACGCCGACGCCATCGACGCTGACGAGGACGCGTGGAGCGCCTTGCGGCTCAAATGGCCGCGTCCAAGCGCTTGGATACAAGTCGCGGCTTCCCATGCTTCAATCTTCAAGTTCCTCGTCACGACAAATTGTTTCCATCCATTTTGAATGGTTTGTGCAGCCAGCGAATGCACCAATGAGGCATCGTGGTCCATTTCTTGCTGTTGATTTCTCGCTCGTCGAGCCGCGACCTCACGGAAACACCTCTGGATCGTACAGGCCGCGATGCTCTTGATGCCCTTGGCGATGGAGTGTTTGGTTTGCTCATGGTGGCGACGGTATCTGTTTTGGATCGAAGCCGCCGCTGCGTGGCGGCCGATCTTGGTGGCGTCGGTGACGAACCGCGTTTGCTGGCCACGCACAAGCGCTTGGATCTTGGTAGCGCACAGGTTTTCCAGAAAGGATTGCTCTTGGGATTGCTGTCGACAGGCAGAGAGAGAGAGAGAGAGAGAGAGAGAG
>JAADWJ010000715.1:0-13079 GCA_023336165.1 Pythium monospermum | reverse complement strand
TCATGGAACGATGGTCTCCGGTATTCCCGCCCATTTCACTGGGCAGCCGCAGGTGCTGAACTGGATGGCACCTGCTCCAAGTGACTTGGACCAGGTTGACCCATGGATTTGGATTCAGAGTAACTGTCAAAGTGTCTCGCGTCATCAACGGTCCCCTATCCATCCAGAATCGTTGGCTTGTTGAATGACTGACTAGGAAATTGGCCCCACGTTGACTGGTCATGCATGAGAAAGTACATCTCCGGTTGACCAACAAACAAAAAACCTGCAGAACAAAAACTCTGGACTGGCTGACGATTAAATTTCACGAGGAACCCACAACACGAAAAGACCCAAACACGTTGTGTGGAAAAAACTCAGGTTGACGTCTCATCTCATTTGAATTAATTCATAGAGGTGGTGTTTGGCTGTATGCACAATATGATGAGGGGAGAAACTCTTCTCTTCCTCACATCTCCTCTTATGAGGGGGTCTCCGTCATCAAGCACAGAATGTGCACGGATTTGATGTCCATTTCAAGGAGCTTTGCGTCCACTTCGTTGGCTCTCTACGTCGTCAAATATGATGCGTGTGAGTCTGTAGAACGCCCTGGATGCAACCCCAACCCAACGGATCCGGTCCAATACAGAACATACCTTGCTTGATGACGGGCTGATCGACTGAACGCATAGGCTTGCCAGTAATTCCAATGGCGACTCCAAATCCAGCGAGTCCGCCATGATCACTTCCCGTCCGGGAATTGGAATTTGCTCCAATCTCTGGATTACTGGATCGCTCCAATTTTTACCGGGGATACTGTCGACATCCATGTCAGTGGGTCCATCATGCGCTGTCTTGATGATGAGTTGCCTCTCCAACTTGAGTTCTTGCAGCCTGGCTGTCCGCTGGAATTCGTTGGAGGATAGATGGATCGCGGACGCGCACGTCTTGCGGCGATGTTCCAACTCATGGGGCAAAAGGAAATCAAAGCCGCGCGTGTGTTGCTGCGTTTCCGCCAACTCGCTCACTTTGCGGCTCGTTTCATCAATGCGACGCATCACTGACTGCAAGCGACGATACGGCCATTTGTGGATATTGTTGCGACGGCAAATGCGCTTCAAAGCCGCTTCACAAATGCCCAGCGCCTTTGCCGCCTGCTCTCCGATTCATTTTATTTTTTTCGATTTGTGTGCTTTCCCTCGGTTAGTATTGTACTTTGAACTCACACCCACTCCAGACATGTACAACGCACAGTTTTCAACGGCAAGTGGTAGTACTTCTGGAGTTCTTCCACCGAGAAATGCAGTCGATTGCGTTGCGTTCGCTTCGTTGTCGTTGAGACTTCTTCACTGGAGAAATCGTTGTCGCTCTCGGCGTCGCTCTCGCGCGCAAACAGGTGAAACCCGCGGCCGCCATCGCCACACGCCATCATCCTGCTTCTGTCGTGCTGTGGCAGCACGTTGCTTGTGGTCCTTCTTCTTCTTCTATCGCCTTCTTCTTTTGAACTGCGCGCGTCTTGCGCCTTTATTCGTGTAGTGTTCACTTGTGTCAAAGAGTGAGCGCAAGTTGCCGTTGCATTGAAGTTGCTTTTTTCAGGGCGGCAAAGTGAAGGTCGCCCATACTTTACCGTATTTTTTTGGAAATGGCTGGCTGTGTAAATTACCTCATAATATAATACCCATTCACGACGATTATGATACCGGTACAACGTAAACCGTTTTTGATTGTTGATTGGAGTTCAACCCTTCCAATACCACATGTTGGTTTCCACTTTATTACACATTCATACGTTCCATCTCAGGGATCCGCGATACACTTCGACAAAACAGGATTTGGGCCGCGACTTCGATATCTAATCGCGCTTTTTTCTCCCGCATCAATTGGCCATAGTTAGTGAACGCCTCGTAAAATGGAACCGACACCGCGCTCATACACAAGTACTTTTTCGCAAGCTTGGCGAGCCCTGGGAATGACCGCACGTACCGCGACCACCAATCCAGAGGGTCGTTCTCGCGGTCATCTGTCGCAGGTAAACTGGGCGAATCCAGGTACAGCTGCACGTGGGCTTTGAGCTTGTCTAATTCGCTGGTTGGCTCCACGTCCTGGCTGGTGGGCGAGTCCAACGGGAAAAACGTATTGAACAGTAAGCCGCCCTTTTTTAAACCGAGACCCAGCGCGGCGGCCGCCTTGGCTCGCTTGTCCACCTCGCATGACTCTGTTGCGCTTGATCTGCTGTTACCGTCTTTGTCTGTGTGATGATGATGGTGATGATGGTGGTGGTGGTTTGCGTCATTGCCCAGTAGCACTTGCAGCATCTCGACCAGCTGCTCGCGTTCGCTCACGTCCAGAAACGGCAGCGCCTTGAACCGCGGATCCAGTAAACAGGACAAGTACGGTGTGGCTTCTGGCATGGCACCGCAGGAACACAGCGGCAGTGCCGCCGCCAGCCCACTGGAAATGGTGTTCCGCACAGTGGACACCAGCGTCGTGGTCAGCCACAGCGCCGCGTGGTCCAGATGTTTCTGGATACTGTGCAGCAATGGCAAGATGATCGACAAGCCCGGGTACTCACAATTCGTAGCCACGTGGACCACACCTTCAATCGGTTCCAGAAGCCGCGCGAGTTCTTTCAAATTGGCCCATTCATCGGACGAAAGCTCACAACATACAAACCGCAGTTGCATGGGGCGGCGGTTTGGGTTGGTGTCACTTTCCAAGTTGCTTTTATACAGCAAAAGCATCTGTTCCAACTCAACGATTCGACAAATCATTTCACTGGTCGAATTCCAACGGTCTTCAAAGTCACAAATCACCGACAACGCGGGAAGGGGAAGGTTTGTGGCCGTGGTGCCGCTGCTGTGGCTGCCATAGCCCCCTGATCCGCTTGCTCCACCAGCACCACTGTGGTGGCTTGTTTGCTTGGGTGACGACTCACCTGTGGACGCCGCCTTGTTTTCGTCCACACCACCGCCACCACTGTGGTCGTCCACACTTTCATGCTCGTCCACACCGTCAGGGACCGTGTGGTCCACCCCATCCGCATCCTCACTGACTTTGCGTTGCAATGACAAAAAGATTTGGTACTCACTTGGGTTTTGAATGAAATACGACACATAATTGCGACACCGTTGAATCAGCGGCGCACACTTCACGAGCCCCGCGGCGACCGCGTTGTCCAAGACACTGACAAAGCAGTTCACGACCGTCAAGCCAGGGTATTCTTCATGGATGGCCTTGTCTTCGTTGCTCTTTTGGCCTTGGCCACCGCTTCCATTGCCATTCCCATTGCCGTTGCCATTCTTCAACATGGTCAAGGCGGCAACTTTATTTGCAGGGATTTCCCACTTGTCCATGACATCTCGCAGTAACGCGATGGTATTCACACTTTCGTCCAGTGGCAAGACGTACACTTCCAGCACACAATCGCGGCGGCTAAAGCCTTGCGAAATCCAATGGCCACTCACGGTGAGCACGTTTTGGCCAAACACCGACTTCCAATTGTTCAGCGACAAGCTGAGCACGTCCACTTCGGCGATCACTTCTTTGAGCATTTCGCGTTGCGAGTAGTACAAGTTCGCCAGCGCGAGCTTGAGTGTTTCCTCGGATGGTAAGAACTTGGCACTCGCAGCAGATGAGTAATGGTCGGTCGCATGGTGGTGGTACAAGTGGTGGCTCGATGGGTACCCATTCCAGTCGCTCGTCGCGGCTCCACTGACCAGCGCACCAAGTTCTGAACCCATACGGGAGACATCCAGTGGCTCGTACTGAGCGATGAGGTACTTGAGAAGCCTGTGGGTGAGCATCTTGTGGTGGCGGCTGCTTCTGTTGTTCATGAGGCTGAGGTTGTTGCGAGGCACGTAGAGCGAGTGGTGCGCAGCCATGTTTGGCGGTGTGTTGCTGTTGTTGTTACTGATCATGGCGCCGCCTGAGTGGAGTAGCGACGCTGGCCCAAAGTCCAGAAGGCGCCCATCGCTTGTCGTTGATCCCGCGATGGCATTTGCCGCGGCAGCAGCGACTGCAGCAGCGAGCGCCGCCGCGTCGATCGTGCTGCCTCCATCGCCAAGTTCAAAGCCTGGAGGGAAATGGAGCCCACCAGTATGGCTGCCATGGGTTGGATTGCTACCATGGCTTGGTGTGTTGTGGAGCGTCACGAAAGCCGATGGATCAAACTCGGTCACAACTTGGTGAGTTGTGGTTGTGGTTGAACTTGCATTGGCTGCTGCCAGTGTAGACGACGACCCGGACTGTGGATGGCTGTGGACGGCCGCGTATTGTTCCGTGTCCAGCATCCCGTGGATCAGTTTACGTCGCTTGGCGGTGGTCGCGCGGCGGCGAGCATTGCGAAGATCAAGAAGCTGACGGTGCGTGGCTTCACTGGGAGACAACGAGCCCATCATAGCGGCCATATTACTGGCCGATGTGGACGACGGCGATAGATTTTGTGGTGGGATGTGGTCGTTGCTGTTGTGCACGCCCGGGTGGGTGGCCGCCAAGTGAGGGTTGTGGTTGTGGACGCTGGACGATGTGGACGACGCTGGCGAGGCGGCCATGGCCATCGCGGCCACACTTGTTTCAGTCACACCACCTGTTGTGGATGATCCTGCACTGCCATTCGCCAATGCGGCCGCCAACAGCGCGCGTTTGGCTGCCTTTGGGTACGCGTAGTCGGCTTGGGTCTTGCCTGGCGCATATTTCTGATGCTTTTTGCGCAAATGGCGGTTCATGGTGCTTGTCCCACCGGAATACGCAAACCGCGTGACGTTCGCTGGGCATAACGTGCACACGACAAACTTGCCATTCGCTTCTTTGATGAAATAATCCCAAATGAAACTGGGCAACATCATCGTTGGTTCGCCTTTGTCATTCACACGAAGACGCGACACATTATGTCGCTCTTTGCTGCGCCGCCTCGCCTCGCTGCCATCATCATCCACAGTCGCAGTCGCCACCATCGTTGTATCGCCAGTGGGAGTACCAGCGAGTACCTCCATCACATGACCATCGTCATTGTCCGTGTCCTCTCGATCGCCGTCGTTGCCTTCGTGGCCACCGTCGTCGTGGCCCTGGACGTCTGTGTGGCCGTCCACAACATCCATGGTGACGTCCACCACAACTTCTTGTGGGGTTGGAGTCGGTTCGTGTTCATGCTGGTGGGCATCGTGGGTGGCATCCACACTGCCTTGATCGTCCACATCGCCTTCCTCGTCCACATCTTCACCCACATCGCTCAATTGTGTGTGGACGACATCGCTGGACGAATCCACTTCAACTTGGGATGGTCCGCTCGGTTCACTATCGGGGACCGTAGCCATCAACTCGGTTGGATCCATGGTTCGTTTTGACAGTCAAATTTTCAGACCGCCGGTCTCAATGGAGCTCGCCCGGTTCGAGAGAAAAAAAAGCGGGGCTGGCCCGCTCGTGCCAACGGTTTGAAAATAGGGAGGATAGAAACCGGTCTTACCGGTAAAACCGGTAAATCCAGATGGTTGACTCGTGATAATCAATATTTGATGCAACACATGCTGTGAACATTAAGTAGCAGAGGTTTCTGCTGTTCCGTGGACGGACCAATTTTTTGTGTTTTTCATTCAGCCCCACTCACTTCCAGCACCACCACGTCACCACGAGCTCAACCATCATCATGGCCGTACGTCTTGCTGTCTACACAATGGGTCGATCTCCATGCGACGTGTAGTACTGTAGCCTCTAACATGTGCTGCTCTGTGTATTTGCTCTCAAAAGTCTCCCTCGGACGCGCGCCGCGGAATCTTCTTGGAGGACAACGCTGGCTTTGACAAGTCCAACTTTTTGATCCCACACCACTACCAAGAGGACGTCTCGTCGGTGCTCATCCCGACGGGACTCATCTTGGACCGCGTGGAGAAAATCGCGCAGGATATCCGCTACGACTACGAAGGCAAGACCATCCACTTGCTCTGTGTGCTCAAAGGCGGCAGTGCGTTTTTCCACAACTTGGTCGAGAAATTGCGTCTCTTCCACAAGTACAACAAGTGCGATTACGTGCCCTTTACGTTTGACTTTATCAAGGTCAAGAGCTACGAAGGCACGCAAAGCTCCGGAAATGTCCAAATCTCTGGTGCGGACCTTGCCAAATTCAAAGGAAAGGACTTGCTCCTTGTCGAAGACATTATCGACACGGGCAAGACCATGTCCAAGCTGATCCCGTACTTGCAGCAATTTGAACCCGCGTCGGTCAAAGTCGCGAGTCTCTTGGAGAAGCGCAACCCGGAAAGCTGCGGCTTCAAGGCCGACTACGTGGGGTTCTCGATCCCAGATAAGTTTGTGGTCGGCTACTGCTTGGACTACAACGAGATTTTCCGAGACCTGGACCATATCTGCATCATCAGTGAGACCGGCATCGCCAAGTACGCCCACCACTCGTAGACAAAACACATTGATGCCTTTCCAGGAGATGAGGAACGAGCTTCTTCCATGGTGTTCTTAATACAGTTCCGCACCAAGAAGGGCTTCCATTGTGTTTTTGTATCCCTCTCTTTTGCAGCGTGCCTGTCCTTCTTCTTTCTATAGCTTTATCATTTCTTGTTTGCAAACTGCTCTGGTGTCATCGTACGGATCGTGAGTCCGTGCATGCCTTTGATTTCGTCCTTGAGCACCTGCGCAAACCACAGGCAAAATGTGTTAAGAACCAATTTCCGACGCCACATATCTTGCTCATATATGCTAGCGCAATATACAGTACGTAGTACCTCATTCACGAGACGGTGCTGCTTCACGCGCGTCAAGCCAACGAACTGTGGTGACACGACTTCGACGTCGAACATGGAGCCGCAACCACCGGAAACGTCCAACACTTTGACGTGCGAGGCCTCCAGTTGCGTGGACAGCGACTGCTGCATCGCGGTCTCGGCGTCGCTTTTGGCAGCAGAGAAAAAACGCACGGTGCTCGCAGCCAGTGGGTGCTGGCGGCGCCCATGGCGCGCCATCGATGAGCGCATCGCTTGCAACATGTTCGTCAAAGGTGGCGGTGTTGGTGAATGTGCAACTTGCGCACACCCCACAAAAGTCTCTTTTCGATATATATCCAATCACTATCCAGAATGGAATGTATATAGCCAATCCAAAATGGACATACTGGATAATACGGATTTTGCCATATCTTGAGCCATCATATCGCCACGTTGCATGTTTCCCCCTTTTATTGAAAAATACGGCATCTTCATCCACCATATCAAAGTCCTGCGTGTGTGCGCGCCCGTTTGCGCTTACCACAACGAAGGGAAGAGGCGGAAAGAGGGGAAAGCGATGTATTTTTGCAGTGGGCCTCCGCGTACGTACGCATTATCTGTTGACAGTGGCGCTGCCGCCGCCGCCGTTGTCGACCGCATCGAGGATGTCGCGATCGCGATCGATCCACAATACCGCGTCGTCGCGCGTGTCACAAGCTCCCATGTCGATCTGTACGCTGCAAGCGCTCGCGCTCGTGTGTTCCATTCACAGCGGCTTTTGTGCCGCGTCCCACGAAGCGGCCGCTTTGTCAAGAGCGCCATCACCGCAGCGCAAGAATCGCTGCCTGTGCTGCCGCTGGATGGGGTCGCCGACGGCGGATGCAGTGACGTGCAACAAATCCAGGCGCTGTGGGTCGCTGGAAACCGCCTCGCAGTTGTCGAGCGCGGCTCACAGTTCATCGAGTTCTATGCGTTTGACGGTCTACTAGCAGCAGGTGATGGCGAGGGAGACACGGCCACCACCGCCACTGCTACCACCACAACCACGCCGCCTCCACCGCCACCACCTCAGGATGGCACCGCTGCTGCGGCCTCGACACCGTCACGCGTCCATGGACGGTTTCTGTACGAATACTCAGTTTGCCAAGGCGAGTCCGCGCGTGATCGTGAAGATGTCGTGTGGTCCATGGGCGGCATCGCCGGTGGGAAATACTTGTTTGTCGGCATGGAAAGCGGTCTCATTTGCGTCATCGAAGTGCATCTACAACAACAAGACAAGCGCATTTCGTGCAGCCTGTGGAAGATCGACGTCGTCGCCCATCTACTACCGACAACACCAGTGACCAAGACCAAAATCGAGACCGAGACCAAGACTGAGCCATCGCCATCGCCACCGTCATGTTATTCTGTGACCACTGCGACGTGGGATCCAGTCTCGCAAATCAACATGTTGGCGCTGGTCGCATGTTTTGAAGGCGGCAAATGCTTTATCATGTTGGTTTCGCCACAAGTGAAACGCATTGACCAGTTGCTTTCGCTTGTCAACACGGAACGGGACGCTCCGCCGCCATCATCCTCATCGTCTCCGTCTTCGTCATCGTCTTGCTATGGACGCTGCACGACAATCTCTCTGGATCCCAGTGGCTCCCGACTCGCACTTGGCTGGTCCGACGGCGGTGTGTCCCTTTTCCGGCTCACACTGCAGCGAGGACAGGCAGAGGATCCCTCGTCGCCAGCGCTCGCCAAGCAGCAGACAAAGATCCAAGTCCAAATCCATTTGGAGGCGCTCCGGGAACTAGCAATGACCCCGTGGGGCTACGCGACCCGCGATCTCGGTGGCGTCACGGCGCTCGCGTGGACAGCGGACGCACGCGCGTTGGCCGTCGGATACGAACGCCGCGGGTTTGCTGTTTTCTCCACCGACGGCTGTCGGCTCATGTCCTCTTTACCACAACATAACCACGACCGTCCAAGTCCACAAGCACCTGCGATGGTGGGAGACAACAACAACAACGACTCGACGAATAATGAAGGCGACGTGAAAGAAGTGTGTTGCTACGGCACGCTGCGGCTTTTATGGACGGCTGAAAACACCTCGTTGCTGGTGATCGCACGCGGTCAGCCATTCAACGTCGCGGTGCCGCCAGAACTCGAGGAGAATCCGACAACGACAGCGATTGCTCCTCTTTCGACCTCAAAAGAAGAACCCGTTCAGCCTTCAGCACCAGCAGCAGCTGCACGTCCCCCACCACCTGCTCCTCTGTGTCTGGAAGATTTGTGCGAGCGTGTGCAAGTGACTCTCTTTAAAGAACGAGACGGGTTGTGTCTCTCGTTGTCAGGTGCCCCAGGGCGTTGCGGCGCATGGGTGCGCAGCGAAAACAGCTTTACGCGCACGAAAAATGGCGGCATCGGACCGGCTGAGGCCGCGCAGGCGATCCAAGGAGGCGATTTGTTGATCGCCATCGATGAGAATACCGATATCGTCAACTACCCGTTTGAAGAAATCATTCAATTCATCAAGTCGCTTGCTCAGGACACCACCGTGACACTCACGTTTTTGCGGTTGAAATGGGAGAAAGTGTACCCACTCGCTGTCGCCGCACTCACGACCACCACGTTTTTAGAAGAAAACGAAATCCACGCGCTTCTTGACCACGAAGAAGAAGAAATGTGCATCCGAGAGTACGCGATCCGCATGCAGGCGCAGCACGGCGACTGTGACGGGGAGAGACCGGCGCTTCTAGAGTTTGAAAAACGAGCCAAATTTGATGGATGGGAGTTGTTACAAGGCACCAGTCAAGTCGCCGCGCGCCACAAATACATCAAGTTTATGCTGGCGTTGTTTCCCGTGTGGAACCCACAGCATATCCTCCACCTGCTCTTGGCGTTTGATGCCACTGCTCGTTTACGCGCTGACCAAGAGACGGATGATAGTGGTGATGAGTTTGTTCAGCTAGCGCAGCTGCGGCGCCTTGGCAGTGGCGGTGGCGGCAGTCCACGCAGTCGCAGTCACAGCCGCAGTCATGGTGGAGCAGCAGGCAGCGAGCCGTCGCCTGTTTCTTCCGTTGCAACGACCACCACGCCTCGGCGCCGCGTTTGCCAAGTCGCTTTTGCGGAATACGATTTTGCGCGCAGTGTGCCACTGACCGACAAACACTCCAAGCTCGTGCTCCTGGAAGACGCGTCGATCCGCAAATTGGCCTCGCCTTGTTTGGATGACCCGTGTGCACTGGTGTCAGCGCAATCGTGGCAAGTTCCAGCGGAATACGATGCCAATTGCTGTCCGCTTCGGCTTGTCGCCGTGAGCCAAAGTGGGAGCCAAGTCGCAGTCGCTGGTCAAAAGGGCTTTTGTGTGTTGAATGTGTTGACTGGCAAATGGCGGCTTTTTGGCAATGTCCACGATGAACAAGATGTATTTGTCCACGCGCTGCTGTGGCTCCATGAAGATGTCGTCGTGGTCAGCTTGACGCGGTTCCGAGAAGACCACAAAGTGCTTCATCTGGTCGCGTATCCGCGGAACCATTTGGACCAGAACTCGGTGCTCGCGCAGCTCGAGTTTCCTCGTGACAGCGTGGCAACAGAAAAACCTGCCATGGCGGCGATCGTGACGGAAGTCCTGGCGATGGAGAGCGACCACGACCAAAAGAATTTGTTTTGTTTGCTTCGACGTGAGATGTGGTGTATCGGCGTGGCGTGCACGGGCAGCCTTGGCGGCGGCGGCAAGAGTGGTGGTGGTGGTGGTGGCTTGCAACCAAAGGATACTGGTGATCCTCTCCAAGTGGAACTCGTTATGAAGCGGCAAGTCAAGTTGCCATCGACTGTGTTAGCGTCCGCAATTGGCGGTGGCATCGTGGACTTCGCGCTGTTGCCTCGTGTGCTCCACGTGCGATCTTCTTCTGCTTCTTCTGGGGCGATTGCCACGGCTTCGCAAGACGACGATGAACCAATTGGTTGGTTTTCATCGATTGTGAATCTGATCGCCGGTGGCGAAGTGCCCGACCAGTACAAACCCGACGACGTACTTCCCCGTGTTTGCTTTTTGACGGCGAGTGGCGATGTGGTCGTGTGGGACCCGGAAAACCGGTCTCAAAGGCTTTTGTGTCAACAAATCACGACCATGACGCGGATATTTGTGACCAATGAAGCCTGTGACTCGTGGCCCACGCCATGTAGACTCATGTACGGACTGTACGGTCCTCAGGGCATGCGGCTTTGGTTACCATTGCTGGACGGCGTGTACTTGTCCCACACCAAGGCCTTTGAACAGGATCATTTGCGGTTGGAGACTTTCCTTGCTTGCCACGACCCATTGCGCGCCAAAACGTACGAAATGGAGTTTGGCACCGCGCCCGCGACGGCTGAATTGTACGAACACGTGGTCAAAGAGTACGATATTGAGCTGGAACAATTTGTAGTCGCGTCCATCACACGACCGGACCGCTTCTTACAAGACGGCGTGGCCAATTTGAGAGGCTGCATCACGACGATCGACGACCCGGCTTCCAAAGATTTGATGGTGCGCTTTGACGCCGACGTGACGCTGCTGGGCATGCACCATGCCTTTGGGCTGCTGGTGGGCGTGTCGCAAGACGTGTACAAGCCTCCGCCATCGAGAGCACTTCAAGTGCCCTGCTACGATCTCTTTGCGCGTGTGCAGCCGTTTTTCCACAGTCTCTTGGGGCTTCTCGTGCGCAGCGAGCAGCTCCACTGGGCCGAGCGAGTGCTGGCATCTTTGAGACGCAACCATTTCGCGCTGTCGTCGCCGACCCAGGAATTGTTTTTGCATGCCATGCTGGAAGCGTGTTTCAGTGGCCAAATCTCAAAACCAAAATTCCAACAAGCCATTTCCCTACTTCAAAATGGCGATCGAGATGAATATTGTGAGATTGTGGCCCACGTCGCACGCAAAAGCGAACCTTCCAGACTTCAAACGCTGTTTCCTGCGGCGGGCGACCCGTTGGAGCTACTCGTGGTGTGCCGACAGCGTGGCGAGCTCCACACGGCCGCAAATTTCTTGCTGGTGCTGGAAGAATGTTGGTCGGCGTCTGCCTTGGATGACGACGCCAAAGACCAAGCGAATATTGCCACCCGCAGTGCGTGTGCGGCCGAGTTGGCCGTCCAGTGTATCGAGCAGGACGAGTGGGCGCTGGCCACGCATGTAGTGCGGGTCGCGCGCGAGTGGGTCGAGCCGAATACCACAAATACGTGTGTCATGGACGACTATTTGAGCAAGTTTTGCTGGCAAGAACTCGTCAGTGGCCGCGTCGAGCGCGTGGTCAAGTGTGTGAGCCAGCTCCAAGCCACGCTGCCGCTTTTGCAGTCCCATGGCATGGAGATGGAGATTTCGGACAAAGAGAAAGAAGAAATCAGCAAGCGGCTCCATGAAGCGTTTGTGGAGACACGGCAGCTGCAAGAATTGGGGTGCGTTGTTTTGTTTATGTTTTATGGGTGGAATTTTGTGGTATTTATTAGTTTTTTACTGACTTTTATGGATTACAAAATGTGTATGTACAGTGTGTTGCTGGACGCCGTTACGCTTGCCAAGTATACCCAGTGGGTACGACTCGTGGAAGACGTCGTGGCTGCAGCATCGGCCATCGGTAGCTGAGTCCTAAAGTAAAACCCCAAGGGCGAAAAAAAGGAGGTGTTAAAATACGTGTTTTCCAAACGGTTTAAGTGCAGTTTACGGACTGTAGATGCTGTTGTACCATGTTTGGGTGATTTATGTTGGTAAAATATCAATCTGTGGCCTCTAACGCACACACACAATACCCACAGGGGGCGAAGCGATGCCCAGGACTTCATTGTGAAGCAAGTCCCAAGGCAGCGTTGGCTCATACAGGGCCTACATGTGGGGTGGACCTACAATCGGATGTGGCTCAGTTGATCATGCTATGACTAGGCCTGTCAACTTTTTGACCCCCAACGTTGGCCAACTCTCTCAACTCCAACGTTGAGAGTTGAGTACGATCTGACGACCAACTCACCCAACGTTCAGATTGGTTACCGTAACGGAGAGATTTACCGTAACACATCGACAAGATAGACTTCAAAAATGTATGGCCAAATACACGCAAACATTGCACTTCAGCAGAGTTGGTGGCGCTAGTCCGTGGCTCCCTACCCAATTTCCCGCTGGCAGCGGGCCCATCAAACAACAAAGTCGATATGGAGAGCTCCATCGACTTGACGAGCGCTCCCAACGACGATGACTCCCTCGAAAACCGCCTGTATGATATCAAGGGGGCGAAGAAGCGTGAGCGATGGGAATTTATCAAGCTCGTGCGCAAGATTGAAGTGAAAAAGCCACGGCTGGAGCTTCTGAATTGCGATGCTGATCAAGCGTACTGCACCAAGCGCGAAGTTTTTCTCAAGTACACGCCGGGCAGGAAC
>JAADWJ010000714.1:0-13109 GCA_023336165.1 Pythium monospermum | reverse complement strand
GTGGAACCATCGGTGGTGCTGCGATTAGTCGTGCGCCATTGCCCAGCACTTGAAGTGCCTCCCCACGTCCAGAGATTCTCCCACCTCACTGGTCTAAAAATCTACAATTCCACGATTATCCAGTGGGATACCAACGCCGAACTCAACGCCGCCTCGCATCCAGACCTCATGTTCCTCAATATCGTTCGCGTCAACGTCTCCAATGGCGATCTCCCACTGGGACTGCAAGCTCCCGCTTTCCCTCCCAAGCTCTTTGACCTGGAATTTTGTATCACCAATATCGCACGACTTCCAGCAAATCTGGACAAAAGCTGGCACGAAGCGTCCACTATTTATGTGGAGCGCAGTCAACTGGACGAATTTCCAGAGGTGTTGGTGCGTCTAAAGCCTAAACATATCAGTGTCGGCGACAATCCAATTAAGACCCTTCCAGCTGGCGCATTCGAGAGTCCAAACTTGGTCTATATCAGTATTGGTGGGACTCTGATTGACGAGGTTCCGGATAATGTGACTTCGATCAGCGACGCCATCATCGGCATCATGGCGCCCAACACCAATATTTCCTTCTGGTACTCGTGGATCGACACTCTTTCTGGAAGAAGCAACTACTACAGTGTGTATGCTTACAACACACCGTACTGCCAAGAGCTGGATGAAATCCGCGCGGGCAATCGTACGTCTTTTTCAGTCACAACCTCGCCTTCCGCGAGAGCGAATCTCTCTCATGCTCTGATCGAAGATCTGGCACTTGCCGACTGGTACGCGTACTGCGGCTTCTGGCCATCCGATATGTTCCCGTGGGAGAATGAAGACGCCAACTATGCACTCCCACAGTAGTAGTTTAGTTCGGAGTCGGCTTAGTGCAGCAGTTCAGGTTTACAACGTGCCATTAGTGCCATTAGACCTCTGGATGAATTTCCAGATGGATGTGTCTAAATGCCGAACCAAATCGGATTTGGCTGCGACTTTCCAGTTAACAGCCTCAAGGTCTATCCACTATCAGCCTCCACAACACACGTAGAGAGGAAATTACTGGACAAAGCCAACAGACTGAAAACAAAGTGAAATTATTGACGCCACTAAAGATTATAAGGTGAAGGACTTCAGACTGTCGTTGGTGATAGGGAACGCTACAGTACTCGAGGCGCATATCTCATGAAAGGAAGATGAGCTGGCCAAAGCCACATTCGCGGCGTGCTTACTTCTTGTAGTCGCACTTACCATCGCGGCACACGAAACCAGTGTCGCACTTTGGAATCCAGAGCGCGGTGGCTGGGTTGAAGCACTCGGTCGACTTTGGGTTTGGCTTACGGCACGTCGTGGTGCCACGCGCGCAGTACTGGCCCTTAGGGCACTGCTTGTAGCAGATCGCGCCAGCGGCAGCGTTGACCTTCTCCGCCTTCACGGTCTTCTTAGGAAGATCGCACTTGCCTTCACGGCACACAAAGCCAGGATCACACTTTGGGATCCAGAGCGCAGTGGCTGGGTTGAAGCACTCCGTCGACTTTGGAGCTGGCGCACGGCAGGTCGTGGTGCCACGAGCACAATGCTGGCCCTTAGGGCACTGCTTGTAGCAGATCGCGCCAAGACCAGCATCGTAGCGCTCCACTTCCTTCAAGTTGGCGTAGTCGCACTTGCCGTTGCGGCACACAAAGCCAGGGTCACATTTTGGAATCCAGTACGACGTCGCTGGGTTGAAGCACTCCGTGGACTTTGGGGCTGGCGCGCGGCACGTCGTGGTGCCACGCGCACAGTACTGGCCCTTAGGACACTGCTTGTAGCAGATAGCGTTACCCTTGTCATGGTGCTCCTCCTTGTGGGCGTGGTGGATACGGATGTGCACGGTTGACTGGGCAGCGGCATCCACCTGACCAACCGCAGCGACGGCGGCGACGAGACCAAGGAGAACAACGGAGAACTTCATGGTCGAGGTGGAAGGGGGAGCGGCTTGGTCTTCACGGAGGTAAATGGAGAATGAGAATGAGCATTGCCGAGATCCATTGCGTGGATGCGCATCACACTGACAACGGCGGAAAAATTGGTGTGGGTGTGGAAATTGTGGGTAATTTCCAGATAACGGTGATGATATTCTCTACGTGACAGTTTACGGTACAGATCGTCTCTCTTCATCATCATTTTCCACTGTGTTTTGAAACTTTTTCAAGTGTATTGTGGTTGGGCAGCATAAAATCTGAGTTTCCTCAGAATCTCATTTATTTCCCTTTCTAAATTGATAAGTAGTACCCAATCATAACGCCACATTCTCTAGGAATCAGAAACTGATTTGATTCTCAGATTTGGCGTGTGGTCAGTCGCCCAGCTGCACCGTCCAGAAACTGGACCAGTTTCTGGAGAGGCAAACAGTTTTGACCAACTCATTCGTCAATGGAACACCAATTGCATCTTCACCTCTTTTCCTTTTCCGTGCTTCACACGTGTATCTTTCTGTTGCCAGTGCTACTGCGGATCAACCGCTCGTGGTCTTCGTCTTCGGCATCGTCTTGATGCAACTGTGAGTACATTCTCGCCGCCGTTTTGCGTTGCAAACATGCTTCAAATGGCCGCTGCACACACGCTGTGAGCGCCATGCGCGTGCGCTCCATCGCCGCGTACACTGCTGCTCCGACTCCCGTTGTAGAACTCGTATTCTGTTGCCATGCGTTGATCTCATTCTTCAGCGACTGCGCCGGGTCTTCGCCTGCCGCACTCGCCACAGGACCCATGGTGGCTCCCTTCTTGCCAGTACTGCTACTGCGATCCAACTCAATGGTCGATGACTTCATGAGCTGGGAGCCAAAAAGCTTGGATGCGCGTCCGCCTGTAAACACCACACGGGCACCAGTGCGCTGCCGCTCGGCGTCTTGGTGGACAGGGTCCACGGCCTTGTGGAGCGCACGGCCCAGTGAGAACAACACAGTTTCATGGAGGCGTTCTGGTTCCACGTAGCACAGTGGCACATACACAACTTGCTGATGTAGTGTTGCGACGTCTTGGTTGTCTGTATCATCTTGTGCGGCGCGTTGCTCATGAGGTAGCAATTTCTTATTCTCCACCATTTCTGGGTCCAATTCATCCCGCAACACTTGAAGCCACATGGTTTTCTGTTCCGAGTTGTAAATGGATCCGATGGCACCGACGATGGCGCCATCTTTGAGGTAGAACAGTTCTTTCGCTGTTCGTGAAGGCTCACTGCGTGCCGCCACGCCAGTGGTTCGTTCTTCCTTATTGTTCTCGCTGGAACTGTTCTCTTCCGTGCTGGAACTCTGGACAGCACAACTGTTCTTCAGCACGACCTGGAAGAACTGTTTCGGTGCCATTTTGCCTGGTGGAGGAATCTCTTGCAGCATACACACATTGGTCTTGGCACTGGACTGGATCGCGTACGCATAGGTCACTTCCTGTGGGATTGCACTGCTAGTGGCGGCTGTTGTTGTTGCTGAGGACGTCGCTGCTGACAACGCGATCCGGATCCACACGTGGCCGTGTGCGTTGAGCACACGCCGCGTTGACACGACGACCGTGCCAGGCGCGAGTTCTCCGACGACTTCCGACTGGAGGCGAGGTGATTTGCGAAGTGGCAGCACGCGGCGCCCGTAAATGTTCCGGTAGTACCGCTCGGCGTACTCATCGCGATGGAGTGTCTCATCGTGGATACTATCGACACCCCACGGAACGGTCACACGCTCGCCTGTATTGGCGTGGCGCTCAATGATCCAGGCTTGAGTGGTCTCATCATGGTCATTTGTAGTGCGTTGGTTTGAGGACGCGTCATCATTGCCTTGGATGCCTTCAAAATCTTGAAGCCGCAACCACACGTGGTCTTTCACAAGCTTGCGTTCCACGGCCGTGGCGATGCGGAAACTTTCCAGGTTGCCAAGCCGTAGCGCTTGCAGTGTCGGTGAGCCGCGGACCGGGAGCTCGCCCATCCATTTGCCTGTGCGTGGCGCAATGTTTTGGATGAGAACTGGCGTTGGAAGAGCTTTACGAGGATCTTCGACTTCTTGGAGCGACTGGGAATAGGACACATTGATCCACCCGGAAAACCCAAACGGAGAGGAAATCTTGAGTGAAAGTTGAGAAAAGTCGTCATTGAAGCACCGTTCGGTCGCGTGGAAGACGCTGGCCGGTGGCAGTTGCCGCAGATGAGCTGTCGTATTTGGCGTGGTTATGGATGAGAGAGAGGATGATGGCGACGATGTGTGGAAAGTGCGGATGCGGGAGAGCGTCACGCGGTCGCGGGAGCAAAGGAATGTTGGGAACGCTACGAATAAGAGAATCGTGGGTTATGACCATGCTAGTGGCATTCAAACAGACAGACAGACAGACAGACAAACGTACTTGGCAATTCGACAAGGTATTTGAAGCGCCGTGACGTCGTGTGGAACGCTGTGGGGCGGCGCTGCTTGGGCGCGAGTTGGTCGTCAAAGTCAAATTCGACGCGCACGTACCCGCTGGCCTGCGTGGCGTTTGAAAACGCGCCGCGACGGATCTTCATCCACACGTGGTCGCCATAGTAGACCAAGTCGGAACAGGCAAAGTACGCGCCACGGGGCAGTTCGCCACAGCGGTCAATGGTGCGTTCACGGGGCGATGAGTACACATACGTCTTCTCACGATCGAGCAGCAGCTCATCGCTGTGTTGTTGTTGCTGTCCATTGTCTCCATTGTCTCCATGGCTCGAGCGCCCCGTGAACTGGAAGAATTGCTCCATTTTTACAGGGACAATTTCAGAATGTTGTTCTTGTTGTTTGAGATCCCGCCTTCTCCCAATTTTTCTGGCAGAGGGATTCTAAAAACCTACTGTCGGTGGGTTTAATTCCATCCCTAAGTTCGCTTTGTCCCTCCGATCCGCACTTTAGCAACAAACCCTTGAACTTGTGTGGGGAGATCACCAACAAGGAGGTGAGAACCCGGACCAAGAACTGCCAGCGCTCCGCGATGTACTCGGCCTCTCAGCTGCTCGCGCTTGGCGCGTCGGTCGCGATCTGCATCGCCGCTGTCTTCTACGCGGATTTCTTGGCGGATTTACTTCCTGTGCGTGCCACGACGCTCAGCATCGCGGAGCAACACCAGTTGCTTTCGTCGCTCGTGTTCCATACCACGAAACACCACCACGAGAGCCAACAAGCGGCAGCAACCGCCGCCGCCGCAAGCGATGGCACCAACACCGTCGCAGCAGTAGCTCCTCCTCCTCCACGGTTGGCGTTCTGCTGCAGCGCGGATCTGGATGTCTCGGTCCGTGCCGTGGAGCTCATGGACCGTATCCACACTGTGGACAACGAACTGGCCAGCCACCACCACAACCACAAGAAACGCGCGCATGCCTCCACGACCACAGACCAAACAACTGCAGCCGTCCACAAGCAGCACCACGAGCGGATCGGCGATCTGACGCAATTGCAGGAAAGCTTTGCGTTTTACTTTGCAAACGGCGCGGCCGCCGAACAATCCATGTCTTCTCCCGAACAATTCCGCCAAGTCGTGGCGATGGCGAATGCGCTTCAAGATGTCAAACACAAAGTCGGCGGCAACGCAGCGACCATGGCCGACCGCGCCGTGGTCGAAGGCTGTGAAGTGCTGTTGGGGGCAGCGATCGGCAAGGAAATGCGCAAGCATTTCAACGCCAAGATCCAGCTCGTCGGCCACTTGGACGACCACGACCATGAAGATGTCCATCTCGTGCTCGAGTACAGCAAAGGCGACGCGTTCCGAGGCGTCGCGACCCCGCGCGCGAACCGGTACTACTTGAACCACGATATCCACAACGCGCGGCTGTCGGTTTTGGAAGAGTTTGAAAAGGCACTGGATGGATTCCAGCCTGATTTGGTCGTGCTTGGCGGACTTCAACTCATGGAAGTGGAAACCGACGAGTCGCGACGCTTAAAACGGTTGACAAAGCTTTCCGATGTGCTTCAAAATTTGTTTCTCAAGCAAATCCCATCGCATTACGAGTTTGCGGCGGTCTCAGGTGCGTAAAAACATTGCCAAACCACTTTGAAAACGGGGTTTAGGGTGCTAAAAATGACTGTTTTATGTAGATTTTACGCTTTTTGATGATACCGTGCGTCTTGTGCTTCCGTGGGTCGACTCGATTGGCTTGAACGAACAAGAATTGTACATTCTCCACCATTATTTGGTCACGGGGGAAGAAGGCACTGCGACCAATTCCCGTCCGACGGTCGCCCAAATCAGCAAACAACTTGGCGAAGTGATCACGTTTGCGTCCAAAGCGCGCGACGCGTTCAAAACCAAGAGCACAGCGACCAAGCCCCAGCATGACGAAGAAGAACAACTGGCACTTGCTCGCTTGAGCCGCATCCACTTCCATACGCTTCAGTTCCATATCATTTGCCAGCAAGACGACAGCCAGTGGGACGAGCCCACGACCGCACTCATCCACAGTGCGCTCATGAGCACCAAGCTTGCGTGTGGCAAAAACAACTCGGATCCGTCCATTATGCGGCCGGCGATCGAAATGGAAGTGGACCCAGCCCGTGTGGAATTGCTGCTCGCGAGAGAACTACTGGTGAACAAGCATCAGTCGCTGCAAGTGGAGATTGACCCGTTTTCACCCGTCGTCACGTGGCAAGAACAAGACTTCCAGTGCCACTTGGTGCCTATGCTGGCGTGTAAGAAGCCCGACCATACCGCTGGCCTTGGGGACAACATTTCGGGCACTGGCATGGCGTACCACCGGTTGAAACAACAGGAAAAAAACTAGTGGGGTACATGAAGTAGAAGGAAAAATAAAAACCACACCATAAAAAGAAGAATTATCTGACGTTGTATCTAAGCAGAGGAAACACGCGAGGTCTCACCGACGCTGTTGGCCATGCGTGCCAACCACGGCTCAATGGCCGTGTTTTGCATCATATCGTCGTACGTTTGGAGTCCTTCCATGGCACGGAGCACGCCAAACACGGACAGATCGGCCATATTTGGGTGACTTCCACCCAAAAACGACTTGTCTCCAACCGCTGCGACCCACGCGTTGAGCGCGCCGTAGAGCGACTCGCGCTCGTCTTCGATGCCGTATTTCTTCTTGGCGCGCTTGGCGATCAGATACATGATCAGTGCGCCACTGTATTTGGACAACCGGCGTTCCCATGGTGTAAACTTGCCTTCGGTCAAGCAGTAATCAAACGCTTGCAACGCTTCGGGCACCGTACGGTAGATATTGGGCGGTGTCATGAGGATGAGTTTGTCATCGACCCATTTGCGCCATTTCTCTTCTTCCTCCAGACTCACGCCACTGGTGTTGGTCTTCGGATCCACTGCGCTTTGCATGTCCAGGCCACGCGAAATCGCGAGCTCACGAAGCCGCGCGATGATCGCCGACGAGTCCACGACGATCTCGTCGTCGCCGATGCGCATGACAGGCACTTTCTTGTAGTCTGTGAACGCTTTGGTCTCCTTTTTGGTGAGCGGGTTGACCTCCACGACGTGGTACGGGATCTGCAAGTAGTCCAGCACGGCCTTGACCTTGCAGCAGTACGGACATGGCTCGTACTGGTACAGCGTCACACTGGGCCACGCCGCGACTGGCGCAGCCGTAGACGCAGCAGCAGTAGAAGAAGCAGAGCAAAATGCACACGCAGCGCCCGTGGAGCCAGCTGCAGCGACCAGACCGCCGACTTGGACCTGTTTTTGATGGGCAAAACACAACGGATTCAGTTGGATCAAAAAGAATGTGTTAGTATGTGCTGGAGGTTCCGAACCTTGCGGAGGAGAGGCGACACGACAAGAGGTGCAGCATGGCGCGCCGTACTTGTCGATGCGAACCGAGCGACAGGCAGGCGGCGACCAGCAGTGGCAGCAGCGCGGAGCGTCGCAGCACGAAGCACGGCTTGCATATTTGACGATGCGAATGTGGATGATGTGGCGTTTTGTGGCTGTGCACTTCTGTGGAACGACAAGCAAGAGACAATGCTTGCATGCGATTGGCTGATTTGTTGTGAACCACATCCTATTGGCGGATATCAAATTCGTGATTGGATTGGTTGAAAATGTGTTGAAGGATTGTACAAAACTCGTTGAAACAGTTTAAAACACGTCTGAACCGTGTGTTTTCTTTATTTTCGTTGGCGTGAACCGCTTGGGTGAACCGTGCGGTGCCACCGACCGATCCAGTGGATGTTGAATCGTCATCCGTCCGTGTGTGGCACCACCAACGCCAACGCGCTGCTTGTGCCACCGCCAACTCCAACGCCACACACATCCCAACGTGTCCCCCCAAACAACCAACAAGCACCAACTTTGGTCGCCCCACCAACAATTGGAGGTCGGGTCGCCAACAACTTCAACTCATCATGAGCACCCCCACGACGACCGAGACGAAGGCCGCCCTGCACGGCGCGCCGTTGCTCAGCTTCTACCGCACGCCGGCGTTCACCGCGCATGCCACGCACACGCTGGTGAGCTACTTGACCAAGCAACTGCAAGGCACCGGCGTCACGATCGAATCGGTGGAGACCGAGTGCTGCTTTTACGTGGAAACACGTGAAGAGTTGCCGAAGGGAAGTGGCGTGTTCAAGTCGCTCTCGTCCGACGAGCAGGACACGCTCCAGTGGCTTCTCAGCGAGACCTTTGAGTCGCAGCAGACCCGCCAGTCTGCGTCGTACTTGGCGAACGAAAGCACCACGGCGTACATGGGCGACGCTTCCCAATTCCTTGTGGAAGTCGGTCCTCGTCTCAACTTTTCAACCGCGTGGTCCAGTAACGCGGTCGCGATTTGCCAGGCCTGTGGCATCAGTGCGGTCAAGCGCATCGAGCGCGCGACCCGCTACTTGGTGCGCTACACGGCGGCGGATGCCAACGCCGGCCAAGCGCTTGTGGAAAAGACGCTGCTGGCCCAGGAGTGTGACCGCATGACGCAGCAAGTGTACCCATCGCCATTGACCAGTTTCTGGCACGGCAAAAGCGTCGAACCGGTGCGCAAGATCCCGATCATGGCGCGTGGCATCGATGCGCTCAAGGAAATCAACGAAGAGATCGGCTTGGGCTTTGACGACTGGGATTTGCAGTACTACTTGAAGCTTTTCAAGGAGAAATTGCAGCGCGACCCGACCGATGTCGAGTGCTTTGACATGGGCCAAAGCAACTCGGAACACTCGCGCCATTGGTTTTTCGGTGGCAAAATCGTCGTCGACGGAGTGGAAAAGCCGCAAACGCTTTTCCAAATGGTCAAGTCGACGCTGACCGATGCAGCCAAGCAAAACTCGGTCATCGCGTTCCACGACAACTCGTCGGTGATCCAAGGCTCTCAGATCGTCACGCTGGGCCCACAAACGGCTGGCGAGCCGTCGGCGTTTGTTGAGCAAGCGCTGGAAAGCCACGTGTTGCTCACGGCCGAGACCCACAACTTCCCCTCGGGTGTGGCGCCTTTCCCTGGTGCTGAAACTGGTACCGGTGGCCGCATCCGTGACGTGCAGGCCACGGGCCGTGGTGCCCACGTGAACGCCGGAATCAGCGCGTACTCGGTCGGCAACTTGTTGCTCGATGGGTACGCGTTGCCATGGGAAGACAAGTCGTTGGCGTACCCGTCCAACTTGGCGACGCCGCGCGACATCCTCGTGCAAGCGTCGAATGGCGCATCCGATTACGGCAACAAGTTTGGCGAGCCAGTTGTCGCGGGCTTTGCGCGGTCGTTTGGCATGGTGTTGCCCAACGGCGAGCGGCGCGAGTACATCAAGCCCATCATGTTTTCGGCTGGCTTGGGCCAATTGGACGGCCGCCATTGTGAAAAAGGTGACCCTGAATTGCAAATGTACGTTGTCAAGGTCGGTGGCCCCGCGTACCGTATTGGTATGGGTGGCGGTGCGGCCTCGAGCCGTATCCAGGACGTCAAAGACGCGGCGCTGGACTTTAACGCCGTGCAGCGTGGCGACGCCGAGATGGAAAGCAAGATGAACAAGGTCATCCGCGCGTGTATCCAGCTTGGGGACAAGAACCCGATCGTGTCGATCCACGACCAAGGCGCCGGCGGCAACGGGAACGTGCTCAAGGAGATCGTTGAAGTGCCCCATGACAAGCAAACGCCCACAAACAAAGGCGGCGCGCGGTACGAAGTGCGCAAGCTTCTTGTCGGTGACGAAACGCTTTCCGTGTTGGAGATTTGGGGCGCCGAGTACCAAGAAAACAACGCGTTGTTGCTGCGTCCAGAAGATGCAGAATTGTTCCACAAGATTTGTGTGCGTGAAAACTGTCCGTACTCGCTCTTGGGCCAAGTCACGGGCGACGGCAAGGTCGTGCTCCACGACGAACAGGACGACTCCACGCCGTTTGACTTGGAATTGGATCTTGTGCTGGGCAAGATGCCGCAAAAGACTTTTGTGGACAAGAAAGAACAAGATGTCCTGAAACCAGTGGTCTTCCCAGCCGATATCACGGTCCGCGATGCATTGGACCGCGTTTTGCGGTTGGTCTCGGTCGGATCGAAGCGTTTTCTCACCAACAAAGTGGACCGCAGCGTCAGTGGACTCATCGCGCAACAGCAAACGGTGGGTCCGCTGCAACTGCCGCTTTCCAACGTTGGCGTCGTGGCACAAACGCATTTTGCGTCGCAAGCCAGCAATGGCAAAGTGCCCGGCGTGGCGAGTGCCGTCGGTGAACAACCCATCAAGGGCTTGCTCAACCCTGGCGCCATGGCGCGACTCAGTGTGGGCGAGTCGCTCACCAACTTGGTCTGGGCCTCGCTATCGCGTCGTGGGCTTGGGGATACCAAGTGTTCCGCCAACTGGATGTGGGCGGCCAAGCTGCCTGGAGAGGCCGCACGCATGTACGAGTGCTGCTCGGCGATGACCGAGTTCATGAAAGAAGTCGGCGTCGCCGTGGATGGCGGCAAGGATTCGCTTTCCATGGCCGCCAAGGTCAACAAAGAAGACGTCAAGGCGCCAGGTACGCTCGTGATCACCATGTACGCGGCCTGTGACGATGTCGAATTGACTGTGACGCCCGACTTGAAGACGCCAAGTGAAGGCGAAAGCGTGTTGTACTACGTGGATATCGGCAAAGGAGCGTACCGCATCGGTGGCTCAGCGCTCGCGCAAGTGTACAACCAACTGGGCAACATCTCACCCGATGTCGAAGACGCCTTGCTGTTCAAGAACGCGTTCAACGCGACCCAGCAAGCCATCAAAAAGGGCTTGTTGCTCGCTGGCCATGACCGCAGCGACGGTGGTCTCGTGGTGACACTCTTGGAGATGGCGTTTGCTGGAAACTGTGGCATTGACGTGAACATCCCATACGCTGCTGGTGGTGCTTCACTTGCCACGACCGATGTGCTCAACGTGTTGTTTGGTGAAGAGCTCGGTTTAGTGTTCCAAGTCGCAGCGGGTGCCTCGGCCACGCAAGTGGAAGCCATCTTCCAGCAGCACGCGGTGCCATTAACCAAATTGGGCAAGGTCACCACGGCCGGTGATATCAAGATCGCGATCAACGGGGTCCCTGTCATCACGGACAAGACGGTCGACTTGCGCGATGTGTGGGAAGCCACGAGCTTCGAGCTTGAGAAGAAGCAGTGCAACCCCGAATGTGTGGCGCAAGAGCAAAGTTCGTTGCGTACGCGCACGGGCCCAGCGTGGCATGCCACCCATGCTGTGGTGGAAACGCCCGAGCGCCAGCTGAGCACGCGCCACTTGCACCGCGTCGCGGTGATCCGCGAAGAAGGCAGCAACGGCGAGCGCGAGATGCTCAGCGCCTTCCACGCCGCCGGTTTTGAAGTGTGGGACGTGATCATGTCGGACTTGGTCGCCAAGCGGTTTACTTTGGACGAGCGGTTCCGCGGCGTCGCGTTTGTCGGCGGGTTTTCCTTTGCCGACGTCATGGGCTCCGCGAAGGGGTGGGCTGGTGTCGTAAAATTCCACTCGGATGTGCTCGCGCAATTCCAAGCGTTCCGCGACCGCAAGGATACCTTCAGTCTCGGCGTTTGTAACGGCTGCCAACTGATGAGCTTGCTTGGCTGGGTCACGCCATCGAACGCCAAGCAATTGGAACAAGAGACCAAGACTTCGGCCACGCCACGGTTTGTGCATAACGAATCTGGACGGTACGAGTCGCGGTTTATCTCGGTCAAGATCGAGCAAACCAACGCGGTCATGCTCAAAGGAATGGCTGGCAGTTCGCTCGGTGTGTGGATCGCCCATGGCGAAGGCCGCGCCCACTTCACGCACCGCAAAATCTTGGAAAATATGGAAAATAAGAAACTCGTGCCGCTTCGCTTTGTCGACGACAGCAACAACGCCACGCAAGAGTACCCGTTCAACCCGAATGGATCTCCTAATGGCATCGCGGGCTTGGTCTCGGAAGATGGCCGCCACTTGTGTATGATGCCACATCCCGAACGCGTGTTTCTCAAGTGGCAGTGGCCGTACCAGACGCCGTCGTTGGCCAAATTGCCAGCGAGTCCGTGGCTTCAGATCTTCCAAAATGCCAAAACCTTTTGCGAAGATACGCCGTTGGCCCAGTAAAAAGAACAAGCCGCATTGGTTAGCTTTTAAATCTTTTTTTTTTTAACAACAAGAGAATGAAAAATAAATATATCTGTTTTGTAACGTCAGTATTCGGTGAGCAAGAGCGAGCAACCAAAAACAAAGAGCATCCAATCTTCATACGATCCGATTCTGTTGCAGTGTTCAATAAATACTGCAAATACTGCAGTAATAGTACACAGATTTCGAATTTCCAGAGCCCAAAGCGCTCTCTTTTGGCCACCAGACCACTGCCACTGTGACACACTTGAAGCAATGCATGGGTAGTGAGCCGAAACTGATCGAAATGGGTGAAAACAATCTGCCTGTAAAGCTATAGTGAAACTGGTATTAATTACGGAAAGTACGGAACCCACACCAAACACCTGGAATTAATACAAGTCCACAACTCACGCCAGTCCGTACTTGGCGTCTTCGGATTCCCATGGAAACATATCAAAGGGAAAAAATTCACAGTATGTGGAGCCGTCGGCGAGTGCGAGGTCTTCCATGAAGGCGTGGGACAGGTTCATGCGACTGGACGGCGACTGCGTCACAGAAAATGCAGTGCGATTGCCTGCTCGAATCTCTTGGAGCTCGTTGCAGTACGGCGTGCCGTACGCGCACACCGTGTTGTAGCTG
>JAADWJ010000713.1:0-13123 GCA_023336165.1 Pythium monospermum | reverse complement strand
TGAGCGTGGTTCGTGAGGGACTGCGTGAATACAATTCGGTGGAGTTCCGGGATCCCAATTCAACGGATTTGGTGATTTCATTTGGTTAAGCGTGTGTGATACGGCTTCGACCAAGCTCTTTTGATTTGATATTGTTGTTGGTGGCACGGATAGTGGGCACGGTACTTTCACCGACTCAAGTTTTTGTCCAGCTTCACGACAACTGGTGCGCATCCCGGATTGGGACTGTTAGCCATCGAATTGTAACCGAAGGATAAAGCAACACAACGAAAATGACGACGCCTAGCTTCGATGAAGAAGAAAAACGGCAAGTGCCCGGGATCCCAATCACCATCCAAATTAGCCAATCAACGGAAAGTCCGGATCGAGTGTACAAGCTGTCGGAAGCGATCCATAATTGGATGAGATATCAGCGGGCCATCATCAGCCAAACGGCAGATGACACCAGCTGGTTTTCATTGTATGAATTGGTCAAAGTGAAGCCACCAAAAGCACCTTTGAATTGGACTGGACAAGGAGCGACCAACACGTTTCCTTCGATGGAGGAGGCAATCACGTTCATTGAAGAACTCCTGCAAGGTTTTGGGTATGAGGTGAAAAGACGCGGAGATTATTGGAAAGATGCTGTGTACTTGGTCCGGCAAGAATGGCTCTGGATATCAGCCATGTGACGTCATTAGCATTTGCTGAGCATGAATGGGAGATTTCGGTGATGGATTACCGAAATGGCGCCAGAAGCAGCGACGACGAACAAGGCCGGTACAAGGTTATTGAGGATGTGTATTACACACCTCAGACGAAGCCAAAGCGTTTGCCATCCATGCAAGAAGTGTCTCAGTACGCCGATGAGGATGAGCCAACCATGGTCACACCAGTCAAGAAGGTGTTGAATTTCGCGGACGTCAGCTCCCCCAGTTCTATGTCTGATAGTAGTGACAATCCAGCAGGAGCGTTGAAGACAAAACTTCTGGTTGAAAAGCTTTTCGCATTGGCTGCCGAGGGATCGATGACTACCGATGAGTTTACCAAGGTGATTGCGGTGATCAAGGGATGGAGTGGACAAAAGCGAAACGACAGTATGGAAGGGCCAACATCCAACTATGAGACGGGTCAGAGTCGTGCAAAGGACGAACGAGCAAGGGAACCACGACCCAGGGCACGATCATCGGGAGCGAGATCACAGTCACCGCCATTCAGATGGGGTCATGGTCCAAGCTTTGAGGATGACGCTGATATGATGGCACAGGACGATTCTTTTCGGGGGCGCGGTCGTGAGTCGCGCAATATGACCACCGTGATCCAAAATGCCACACTAAAAACGTTCGATGGCGCCAGGGTGGAAGCCGAAGAGGGACGCATTTGGCTTTCGAAGTTTATCCATCATGGCAATACGCTGGGCTGGACATCGAAACAGAGGCTGGAGGCGTTTGCTGATAACTTGAGCAACCCGGCGAGATATTGGTTCAAGCAGTTGCCAAGTGAAACGAAGAGCAGTTGGAGGCAGACCGCTGATGCTTTTCATTCACGCTACTGTACGGATTACGTGTCGCCTCATTTGATATACTATCGTTTGACACAAAAGTCGGATGAGTCCGTGATGAATTACTTCTACCGTTTAAACGCCGCTGGACTGCGTGCAGGTTTGAGGATCCGACAAGATGATGAAAGTTATGATCCTGACTGTCTCCCACGTGACTTGGACAACCACCTCCAACAGTTCTGGGATACTTTGCATGATAAGGGAGTTGCTGAGACTTTCAAGTATACAGAGTATCGGTCGCTTGCTCAAGTGGAGAAGGTGTTGAGTCGTCGTGAGTATACGCAAGTCAAACCACCCAAGGGCAAGCAGGAGAAGAAGAAATCTGGAAATGAAGAAGTCCCTGCAGCTGCCGCGCCCGCTCCTGCGGTGAATCGAGTCAACAGGGATGAGAGAGGCGCCTCAGGAGCAGGAGGATCGAGGCAGTATGATTCGAATGTCTCACGACTTCAATGTGATCATTGTGGGAAGCCCGGTCACGTCAGAGACACTTGTTTCCAGCTCCAGAAGTGTGATTATTGTGATAAGCCGGGACACACTACTTCGTACTGTCGCGAGTTTACCGAAAAGATGGCTGCTTTCCACGCAAAGGCTGGTGAGATTACGTCCGAGAATCTCGCCAAGCAGTTAAACAAATAGCCCCGCAGCCTGACGTTCGGGCTGTCCGTGACGGAAGGTACTGCGAGCGAGAAGAAAAGGAGGAAACGGAAGAAAGAAAGAGAGCGACGCAAAATGAAAAAATACCACAAACAACAGTCGCCATTTGTGAAGGAAGAAACAAGAGAAAATCGAGAAAAAAGAAGATGACGGCTTGCATGTGATTAATGATATGTATGATTTATGTGAACTGCCCCGGGGAGGGCTCGTGATGATTGATGAAAGAGGCGAAGAGAATGACGATGAAGAAATTGAAAAAGAAGAGAAGAAACAGAGTGAGAATGAGACGGGTGAGCACGTGGTAATGCATGTGCATCTGTCGCCAGGAGAAAAGAAAGGTTGGTGGCTCGATCGCGAGCTGCTAAAAGGAGAACAAATGCAAGCGTTTGTGCGGGGTGCAATCGAGAATTTGACGATGCCGTTGTTGCTGGACTCTGGTGCAAATATCAGTTTGCTGCATTCCAACTTGGCACGTAAGTTGGGTTTGAGAGTGAGGATGTTTGATAAGTCCAACGAATTCTACGGTATCGGAGAAAAACCCATGAACGCGCATGGAAAAGCCAATGTCAAAGTGATGATTGGTACTCATGTGGTGTACGAGATGGAGTTCTGGGTGGCTGAGTTTGAGGCTCATTCGGTGGTGATTATTGGAACCGACTTCACGATGCGTGCGGGCGTGACACTGGATTTGTTAAAGAAGAAATGCGTCTTGCCAGACGAAGAGCCGATTTCTCTGTTAATTTATCAGGACCTGAAAGACAGTCAGTATTTGAAAATCTATCGGGATGTACGGGAAGCCGAAAACGTACCAATTTGCTGGGACAATCATGCCGTCGCGAAAGTTGGTGACACACCACCGGCGGTTTTCAAGGTGGATGCGTTACCACTGGCGGAGGCGGATCAATCGGAGCTGGCAAAGGAGGTGTACATCCATGAAGGTGTCGAAATGTCAGCGGAAAGCATGATGGAGCAACTGGCTCTCATTCCCGAGTTTGATGAGGGAAATGGGGAGCCGGTGGACATGAGCGAAGCAGACATTGGTGAAGAGGGAGTGTCTGAAGAAGATATTGCGTTGGTACGGGCGACGCTGGAAGCCAAGCGGAACAGTTTTATCAGTTCTGGGAATGCGCTTCCTCCACCAGCGAGAGGTGTCGTGTGCGATGTGGACGTTGGAGACGCAAAACCGGTGGCGCAGAAAGCAAGAAGGGTACCGCCACATCTGTTGGGACGGCTGTACGAATTGTTAAGAGGACTGCTGCGTGCTGGATTGATATTTTGGTCGTCATCGCCATGGGCGTCGCCGATTGTCATCGTGTTGAAGAAGAACGGGAAGGATATTCGCTTATGCATTGATTATCGGATGGTTAACGGATTGACCAAATTGATGGTGTACGCGATGCCGTTGATTGACGAATTGTTGGATAATTTTCACGAGATCATGTGGTTTTGCTCGCTTGATAATGCGAGTGGGTTCTGGGCGATTCCGTTGACGGAACGAGCGCGAAAGATCACAGCGTTTATTTGTCCTCTTGGTCATTTCGAGTGGTCGCGGATGCCGCAAGGATTGAAAAATGCACCACAAATTTATCAGAGAATGATTGATAATGCATTGTGGAGCATGGTGAGGAGGATCAGTGGTCGAGGTGTGAAGTGCATGGCCCCACAGTGGCCGGTTGAAACGACGATGAACGAGGAAGTGATCAAGGCTGAAGGACAGTCAGGAATAGTGGAGGCCGAGAAAGGGAATCGTGAAGGAGATGGGTCAGTCGGGAGACCGTTGTCCCTTGAGGATGATGTGTTCACAATGGGATCCCTGAAACAGAGGATGTCGCAGCAGTGATCAAGCGCAGGTCATACATTGATGACATTACGGTAAAAGACATGCCGTTCCCATCGACACAAAAGGGCCTGCAAAGGTTCATCGGAAGTTTGATCTACTATCACCGGTTTATTGAAAATTTTGCCACTTACGCAGCTGCTCTGTATGAGATTACTGATGCCAAATTGAAAGATGGGACGCAGTTGGATCATGCGAGAGTGGCGTTTGAGGCTTTGAAAAGAAAGTTGTGTGACGCGCCGCTGCTCAGGTACATGGACAGGACAAAGGATTTGGTGATTGTACTGTACACAAACAAATGGGCGTTTGGGGCGGCCGTGTGTCAAGACTATGATGGAAAATTGTACCCAGTCCGGTTTGTTAGTAAGGTGTTCAAGGATGCAGAGACGCGTTATGCTGTCCCCATGGACTTTGACAATCGTACGAAGCGACAAGACCCCAGTGGGATTGTTAGCAATTTTGGCGGCGTCTATAGCTCCACCAGAATATGTGGACGAGGTGTTGGAGGATAGTATGCCAATGAAAATGATCAAAGATACCCCAGTACTACGACCATTACCAGAACTACGAAGGGAAACTGAGGGGGTTTTGGTGACATTTGACGGAGCTGTACGAGTAAAAGAGCCTAAAATGGGGTCATATGGAATGGTGTTGTGGTCCTTACCGGACTGGCGGATTGTTGCCGCTGAGTACGATGTCAGGCCAAGTCTTACTGTCAATGACGGTGAGTATCATGGATGGATGGGTGGTTTGGAATTGGCAGCAAGACATGGAGTGTCAAAATTGATTGTGTGTGGAGACTCGCGGATTGTGATTGGCCAAGTGAACGGGGATCTGCGGTGTAACCAAGCATCGTTGCAAGTGTGGTTGAACAGAGTGAAAGAATTGTTGAAACCTTTTGATACTGTCAGTCTGATTCATGCCCCAAGGAGCTACAATCAGTCTGCTGATCTGTTAACCCGGAAGGCTATGGCAGCTAATGGCTATGGAATGGTGGAAAGTGAAGCGGGATTGAAGGATCTGGTGTTGTTGAATACGTTGCCTGAGTTGTTGTACCGAGCTGTTGATGGTCCGGTGACGGAAATGGCAGACCCAAACAGTGATGAAGAAAAAGACAGTCAGGAACCAAGTTGTCAAACGGTCCGGATAGACAGTCAGGAACATCAGAATGTACTTGAAGAGTCGAACGGAGTTGTTAGCAACAGGTGGGTGTCTCCAGTGGGTGGGGCTCAACAACCGACAATATTTGTGGTAAAAAAGAAACAAGTGACGACGCGCGTCAGCAAGAAACATCCACAAGCAACAAAGAGGGAGATGAGAACACGGACAAGGGGCGTACAGAGTTCTGGGCGCCGTTACACGTCAGTGAGGGTGCTTTGACAGAAGCGCAAAGAGAAAGATTCAGTCGTATCGCCATGCTGCAGAGGAAAGACCAATGGTGCGAGAAAGTGATCGCGTTTCTAGAAGGGAACATGGACATATTTGAATCATCCAATGCGTTAAAAAGGTGGCCAAGTTGGCTGAGTTGTACGTGCTTGACGATGCGTCGGTCCTGTACTATTGCCCAAAAGGAAAAGGAGACGTTGCAGTAATGAGATTGGTTGTTCCAGATTTGCTGCAAGACGATGTGTTGTGTGCTTATCATACAGAACTTGGAGGAGGAGCGCACCAGGGGATTGGCCGAGTGTTTGAACGTTTGCGTCGGTTGTATTACTGGAGGGGGATGTACGCTGATGTGGAGTGGTATGTGTCATCCTGTGACGATTGTGCGTCGGGAGAAGGGAAGCCACGATACAGAGGACGGTCAAATGGGAATTTGATTGCCACCAAACCGTTTCAGATTGTGGCAATGGATTTTGCAATCCCACTACCCAAGACTTTTGCCGAAAATGAAGCGATGCTGTGCTGCATCTGTTTGTTCACGGGGTACATTGTACTGATTCCAATGGCTGACACATCGGCCCAATGCGTCGCCGAAGCGTATCTATCAGGCGTTTTCCGGCGATTTGGCGCTCAAGAAATGGTACGGCATGACAGAGATCCAAGGTTCATGAGTTCGGTGTTCAGGCGCTTCAACAGGATGATGAAGCAGAAACAACGACCGACATTATCATATCGGCCTCAAGCAAATGGAAAGCAGGAGCGGTCGGTCCAGACTGTCGTCCGCGCAGTGAAATGTTACATTTCGGATGCGGGTCAGCGTGATTGGGATGAATACATACAGCAGCTTGAACTGGCTTTAAATACGTCAGTCAATTTGCAATTTGGACAATCCAGTTTTTACTTCGTACATGAATGGAACGCGAGGACCCAGCTTGAGGCAGTCATCCCACCCAAGGACGGGACAGTCAAGGAGAGGAACGCGTTGAAATGGAGAGAAGCAGTACGAAAAAAAACATGAAAGAGCCATAGCACACGCGGAATTTATCCAACAGAAGTTGATGGAGACACGCGCGGAGGCTACAAACGCGAAGGCTGAAACATAACCAAGACAACACGCACTGAATAGTTGCCGGGAGAGTTGGTGTTACTGCATCATGCGTTAGTGAAGCAGGGATTGGGGAAGAACTTGTCACATCTATGGCACGGACCATATGTAGTTGAAAAGAAGGTGAATGAATCGGTGTATCAATTGAAGATTGACCGGAAAGACAGTCAGGTACTGCCGATGATCCATATTTCCAGATTAAAGCCATATGTATCCAGACTGAAAAGGCCAACGGAGATAGTGAAGACGGAAGGAACATTGGTATTGGATGAGACGCTGCTTCCGGAGGATTCCTGGATCGAGCACGAGTCGACCGAAGAGTATGAGGTGGAGAAGGTGCTGGAATGTCGATACGAGAAGCGAACCAGGAATGGGAGAAGGCAGAAAGAATACCTGGTGAAGTGGGTCAACTATGAAGAACCCACGTGGGAACCAGAGGACAATCTGCTGTATGAATTTGACGCAAGACAAGCGTGGGAGAGTCGAAGAGAGGCGGCTCAAACGACCGAGGGGATTGAGTTGGAGGAATTGAGCGACTCGGAAGGCGAAGAAAAGGCGGACAAGTAGTAGCGTTGTGAGGCATGGTTGGTGAGAAACGAGGAGAAAAGGAAGAAAAGATGGTGAATGAGGAAATGAAGATTGAAGAATGAATTTGTGTGTGCGTTTGTGAATCTCTATAATGAACAAAGACAAGACCGAACAAACAGCATTTGGGGATTCGAGTTGATTGCAGATGCGAAGGATGTGGGCCCGTGTTGGCTACATGAGAATGGTCAAGAAAATAAAAAGTGGGAGAAATTGACGAAAAGAAGACGGAAAGGGAATTGAAAATGGAGCAAAATGAGAAAAGGAAATGAAGCAAGAATCAACGATTTCATACTCGCTGATACAGCACCGATTGCAACGGATGGGCTGACGGCAGAACGATCGACACGGTGCCGCATTGTGCGGGCTTTGGCCGGCGATTGAAGATTGATACGGTGCCGCAGTGCGCGGAACTTGGCCGACGATCGAACAAGTGAGAGGAACTACGAGTGGAGTGACCCAAGCACCGGAACACGGAAATCCCAGTCTGATCAACTGGACATGAAGTGATGATAGTGCGAGGAAGAACACCAAGAATAGCATGAAAGCCAACAGGAGCCTGATCAGCGAATGACGGAGAAGACTGCGACTCATGGACACTCCTGTGGGAAAAGACGAAGATGTAACGCGAATGTGGACCGAAGGTTGCATAAGCGAAAGTGGGCTGATGGGTGGTCAGGAATAGGAGAGATCCGGTGTGGATGAAACAAGGGACCAGTTGGGGATCGAACCCCTCAGGGAATGAGAAACGACGGTTGTGAATCGGCCACAGAAAAGAGGAAAAGTCCTTGGGCAGGAACGGCAGTCAGGAAAAGAGAAGATGGTGAAGACACGAGCGACTGTTGTCGCGGAGGAGCGCCAATCGACGACGCATGAGGAGGCGCCAGATATAGCGCGTGTGGAGGTACCAGGTGCAGCAGCTGGAAAGCGGCCACGGCGCAAGGGTGTCAGAACTGAAGACTCGGAAGAAGAAGAGAGTGAAAGTGAAGAAGAGGAGGAGTCGAGAAGGAAAGCTTGGAAGACGCTAACCGACCGGAAGATTTGGACACCACCAGAGATCAAGATCCTGCACCAAGTGTGGGAGAGGAAGGCGAAGGAAGGGCGGACGAGTGAAGAAGCCGCAGAAGTTTACAGTGATGAAGCTGAAAAAAGGGGACACGTGCGACGGTCAGGAATGACGTGCATGAGGAAGGCGAATGCGTCGAGACCAGGTGGAAATTCCAAGACGTCCAAGTGGCCCGATGACGAATTTAACTACGTCATGGGGCTGGCAAGAGACAAGCAAAGGTCGTGGCCCGCCAAGTATGAAGTGTCGCGTGGAAGCAGAAAAGCATGGATGGGGTGGCAAAGAACCTCGCTCGTCGAAGGCCATCCAAGAAAAAGTCCGTTTGACGCAGCTGGTACCCGCGACGACCAGCGCGGATGAACCAGAACAAGGAGAGAGGAGACCATGGACGATCGAGGAAGAAGAGATAGTTCTGGACGAGATGAAGGTGGACACACCAAGCAGTTTGACGCGTTGCAAGAGAAGATTGGATGAGATCGCCAAGCGCGATGGTGCAGCCAAGCGATCACCCCTGGCCATATCGAAACGACAATATTTGTTGATTACGGGCAAAATAAATCCAGTGAACCAGACACGTCGGTGGACCAAGGGTGGCGATGAGCTGCTGAAGACGCGAATGGGGGCAGCACCATCGGATGGTGATGATGATGTCATCTCACAAGTCGCTGAGGAATTGAAGACACGACGCGCCTACGTGCAGCTACAATGGCAGCGTTTGAATATGGCAACGCAACAACCGGTGGAAAGCCCCATGGAGGCCGAGGAAAGCGAGGAGGAGGGAGATGATGATGAGGATGAGTTTGTGATGCCACCCAGTCGTCCTTCTACCCCGAAGCATGACGACAACTCTGGTGATGGATATCGTTCAACGTGGAGCATCTACCAGGATCCAAGTTTGTAGAAGGACTTGAGCACTCCTGTGCAAGAAGCGGTACGCCATTCAAGAAGTCCAGCGCCAGCTGATGAAGAAGGAGAATCAATTGTCGAACAGCTGAGGCCAATGGTACAACTTACTCCAGAGGAGATGGTGAGGCTTTTGCCGGCTATTGAGCCAACGGCCGTTGTTGAAGAGTCAACGGCACCTCAACAAGCGGTTGGATTGGCAGAAGACGCTGGCAAGGTTCAGAGCGTCGTCGGTGCCAAGGACGTGACAATGGAATTGGGCGTGAGAGACACTCAGGAGCAAGCTGGTGAGAGCGTCGTCGGTGCCAAGGACGCGACAATGGAATTGAGCGTGAGAGACACTCAGGAACAAGCTGGTGAGAGCGTCGTCGGTGCCAAGGACGTGACAATGGAATTGAGCGTGAGAGACACTCAGGAACAAGCTGGTGAGAGCGTCGCCGGTGGCGGAGATGAGACGATGGAGTTGCTTGCGATGGATCCGATGAAGAAAAGTGCAGAAGAAGTTGTGGCGCCAGGAGAGACTCAAAGGACCAAGGTCACGATTGCACAAGGGTTGCTCAGCCTGTCAAGTAGTACAAGGGACAAGCCTGTTGGTGGCGATGCGACACGGGTTCAGCTGGAGCCCTTGCTCGAAGGAAATACGGAAGCGTGCCTTTCAAAGCCACTGGACGATGCCAGAGAAGAGCAGGAAATGACGCCGGGAAGAGTGCTGGCCGAAGAGTTGCGAGTTGAAGAAGAGGGACTTGGTGCGGCGCAGCCGGAGTCAGTTAGTACACCCACGCGCACAGACGAAGACAGACCAATGCAAGGGGCGACAAGCGGTCAAACGAAGCCAAAGGGAGCCGAACCAGGAAAGTCAGTCAGGAACAGTGCCGAAGACAGGGGTGAACTTGGGGTCTGTGCTGGCACAAGTGGAGATTGGATACAGCAGATGGAGACGTACCGATTGTACTTCAAAGATGACGACGGGAAGAGAGCATCACCGAGTGGACATAATCTTGGGAAAATCCTCAGCTATGTCGACAAAAAGTCTGAGATGTGGGCAGAATTGGAGGAGTCCAGGGTGCTGGAACAAGAACGGCGGAGGAAGGGACAGCAACGGTTCATGGATGTGGATGATTCTGGTTCACGTACGGTGATGGACGAGCACTTGGCGTTGGAGCTCATGTTTGTGACGTCGGTGTTGCGAAGTCAGGCTCCCGTAACGGAGATGTTTTTACGAGAATTGTGGGCGTCGTGGTCCGGCAGCTTCCGAGGAGAGCCATGTGGTTTGCAATATAACTGGGCTCATCGTGATTTTGACCACAAAGGAGGTTGCCGTCATTATGAATATTTTCAGTTGCGAGAAGTACACCTGTTGGAGTTCAAGGATCTTCAAGATTATTGCTTGGCCATGTCTTTGGCCTCTCATCTTGAGGCGTGTGAAGCGACGATGGAGAAGAGAGCGACTGCGGGGAAGGGCCAAGACGATGAATGCCAAGACGAATGGGAATGTGGAGACCACAGGCGTGCAAGCAGTCGCGAGAATATCGCGGTGTCTGGCTATGGCCCTCTGGTTGAATACTTTTCCAGCTGGCCAAGTGGAACTCGTTGCGTGCATACTATGATGGCCTTGGGTAAAATGTCCGCCATAAAATTAGATCCTGGTTATGTGAACCTACAATGGAATGCGATTCAGCGGTCACACGGTGGATTTGGACGAGTTTTCGTGAACAACAAGGATTTGATTGGAGAACGAGGGGTGCTTTTAAATTTAGGACGTGATTGGGTGTTGACTACCACCATGTCGGTGGATAATCTGAAAGCGTGCCTAGGTGACCTTCAGTGGCAGGAGTTGGATGATATTCAACTCAGATTTCGTTTCGTAAGCGGGCAACAAGGGACGAATGCAGGCAAACCCATCCCCATGTTGACTCGAATTGCGATGCGAGACCGCCAATTGATCCCATAGCGTGAATACGAATGGACAACGACATTGAAGACCAACTGGTACCAGCGCACACAGAAAGCCATGACGGAGGATCAAATGAGGTTGATTGATTTGGTGCTAAAAAACAAGGGTGTGATACTGAGTCGAGGCCCATACGGGTGCGGGAAAAGCACGTATCTCACCGGGCTTGTTGTTCTTCTGGCTTTGGCCTACCCAAAAGAAAAGATTCTGCTGGTGAGCGAGACAAATGTGTCGTCGGATGAGGGTCTTGAGAAATTGGCAGGGTTTCTGGACCCGGAATTTGGGTTACGCTATGGTGAGCAAGATCCACGGATGGAGAGGTACAGTCAGTGTTACCTCAAGACGCTGGTGGCGAAGGAAAAGAAAAGGTTGGAGATGGTCGGCATTCATCCTGGAAGTACACTCAGGAACTACAAAAAAACAATTGCTCCAAGGGGCGCATGTGATTGTGACCACATTTGGACAAGTGATGAAGGATGATCTGCGCGAATTACCATTCCACATAGTTGTGGTCGATGAGGCGGGACAAGCACTGGAGGCATCCTTGATTCAAGCACTGCGCCCCGAGACCCATACAGTGACGGGCGGAGGGGATCCGTTGCAGTTGCCAGGCTTCACCAAGATCCGCCAACAATACCAAGAGTATTTCCAGTCGCGAACGCAGCCGAACAGGTTGTGCCATTCCATTCTACACTCCTACCGAGCGGCGAAAAAGATCCAACTCGAAAAGCAAGGAGTTGTGTACGACGAGGCAAAGGATTGGCCGGGTGTGACCGTACGGGGGGAGTTCCGAAGCCACAAGGATATCACAGAATTCCTCCAGGTTTTCTATCCATACGTTCTGGAGCAGAAGAGACCGGACGATGATGACGATTATTTGCAGAATATGGTGTTGATTGGCCCAAAGTCAGAAAGTGCGACCGAAGAGGAAGCGAACAAAAGGAGACTCACGCGTGTGATGGGGCAGAACAGAGTTTTCTAGTATGAGGTGACAACGAAGGAACAAGACAGATCTGTCGTACACCAAAGAGAGAACGGGATGGAAGTTTGGGTTGGAATTGAAATTTTACTGCGTATGAAGAGAACTTTGAAGGAGGCCAAGGAGAAAGAAAAACAACGAGCGTTTGGGTTCGGGGGTGGATCGGGAACTGGCGCAGAAGGGTACAAGAAAACGGTGTTTATCATAGCTCGTCACCACGATCAAGTGCGCCTGTTCAAGAAGTATGTCAGGCGTTCCGATCGGATGTGGAGTGACTTTTTGATTGTGGAGGTCATGACGACCGACTCCTGCCAAGGGCGAGAGGCAGATGTGGTGATTGCGTCGATGACGCGGCATCGTGGTTTGGGTTTTCTGGCGGAATGCCCGTCGCGGTCTTTGGTTACTTTGTCACGAGCACGGGATTATTTGTTTGTGTTGGCAGCCCGATCAGCCTTTTTTTGGAGATCCGACATGGCGGAGGTTGATGGCAAAAGCAAAGGAAATGAAAATTCCGCGGGTGTTACTGATTGTGCACAAGGAAGACGCGGCAGATACGCTGGATGATGTTGGATATTTGGAGCGATTGGGGTATGTGGGGCTCCCGTGGGAGCGTGGCTAAAGTTGAATGATTGGCAATGTGTGTGCACACCCCTGGGTCGCGGCGCGGGAGTGTGCAAGGGGCGGCTGTGGTGAAGTGGCGTCATTTTCATGATGGACTTGTGAAGAAGAAGAGAAGAAGGGGGTCCAAGGCGGAAGCGACAGTCACGAACAGGAGCAGGCGAGGAGAAGAAAAGAAAAAGAAACAAGTGGTAAAGAACAGTCAGGAACAGGAGTAGTTAAGAAAAGAAAAGAAACAAGTAGGAGTAGGGTATCTAAAGACCCCAGTTTTGGGGTCGTGGAGTGGGAAAAACCTCATTCCGACCTTTGGGAAGAGTCGGGGTAAAAAACCCACTTCTAAAGGGTCGGAGGGGTTGTTTTTCGCTAAGGATTCAATACAGTCTGCAATTTACCTTGTTTGAGAGAAGAATACCGCACAACTAAAAGACAGTCAGGAAAAGACCCAAGAGACACAAAGAAAACACAGAAAGATCGTAACCTTTGGGACGGGAAAGACACTCAG
>JAADWJ010000712.1:0-13124 GCA_023336165.1 Pythium monospermum | reverse complement strand
TTCGTCCACCGACATCTCGCGACTGATGCCAAAGTCGCTCAGCTTGGCATTGCCTGCAGAGTCCAGCAACACATTGCGAGCCTTCAAGTCGCGATGCAAAATCGGACTGTTGAACGAGTGCAAGTACACCACGGCTTCCGCGATATCTTGTGCGATCGATGTCTTGCTCTTGATTTTGTTTGGCGTCCAAGGCTGGGACCAGTCTCTTGGAGATGGTGGTCCAGTTTGCATGTGTAACAGAGCGTGGAGATCACCGCCGTTCATAAACTCAATGACCACGGAGACATCGCGTAAGCTGCTCCAGGCGATGCCAAGGAACGCGACGATCTTTGGGTGGTCCAACGTCGAACACAGACGGATCTCATCCATGAAACTAGCCAGCCGAGCATCATCGCGCCAGGCATCTGGCAGCATTTGCTTCACGGCGACGTCACGGCCTTGGTACGAGCCTTGGAAAACTACACCGAAGCCTCCGCATGCGATTTGCCTGCCGAGTTGAATCTGATTTTGCTCGATCCGGAAACGAAGCAACGCCTTGTCATTGCGGACATCATTTGTCAAGTACTCTTGGGATGATACATTTGACTCGTTGTTGGAAGGATCCTTGCTGTTGGATGTAGAGGGCGTATCCACAGTTGTGAACTTGCCCTGAGTTGTGTCAGTCCGAGACTGCTTCCCGCGTGAACGAACGACTCGGTATCCGAAAATGAAAAGCAGAAAGACAAACGCCACGCCAAGAGCCACGACAGCAATCACGAGTGTGGTGTTGGAGGAGTTTGTACTGGTTGACTCGGTGCCGGCTGAAGGTTTTTCTTTTTCTTCACTTGGAGAATTTCGCCCACTTGATGTGCTCCCCACTCCTACCGAGTCACTGCCGTTAGATGGCGCCTCAACGTTCTGTGAACCGGACTTGCTGGATACTTTTTCGGGTTCAGAACTTAAAGATGAATCACTGGACGACTTCGCTTTGCTGCTGCTTTCCGAGCCATCTGTACTTCCCTCTTTCGATGTGGTCAAACTGGCGGAGCTGCCAGAATACAAGTTGTTGAACCGCTCATCTGCCCAACAAACAACCATGCAAACGAGTCAGTGAGTTTGCTGCGACTTGGCTTCAGTATATGGAAAAAAAAAACCAATTTTCGTCATTACCACTGATCACGCAAAAGGATTTCTCCTGCAGTTTCGTCAACGTGGCCGTTGAATCCGAACATTTGGACTGCGAAATCGTCCCTGTGAATGTCTTGAGATTTTTGATGGTCGATACATCCGACTCCCGGATCTCAAATTTGCCGATCGGGTTACTTTCCAATTGTCTGCAAGCCCACCACCACCACACCAACCGACAAAAAGCCAATCAGTCAGTCCACCACAATAATAAAAAAAAATAAAAAATTGTGAACAAGTATTGGCATACAAGCTGGTGAGTGTTGTTGGCCACTTGATGCCGTGGATCGTAGTGAGACCGCATGCCTTGCAATCACTTTGGTCACGGGGGGAATAGAAAAAAGCAAATCAGTTTCTCTGGCCGTTTTATCATAAATATTTTTGTTTTTACATACAAGTTCGTCAGCGTGCTCGGGAACGTAACCTGCTCAAGCTTGACGATCGCGTTGGAACTCAGACTCCTGGATACATGGAGCAGGAGACGCACAAGACGTGAGAAGACCACAGCCATGCAACAAACAATCGGCACACTATCAAAGGGCCCATCAACCACGTACAACGTCGTCAACTTGCTGGGCATCGGAAAGTCCAAAGCCGTGAACTTGTTTTGGGACAAACTCCTGGAAAATGTCAATGGTGATACAAGAAGACACTCATTTGTTGTTGGCAGCCACCCACACAAAGAGGAACCAAGCACCCCACAGCGCGCACATCACGTACAGCACTCGCAGCCCTGCCGGGAACGCGTTTGGCGGGACCGAACTGAGCTCTGTACCGTCGATAAGCCTACAGAACAAGGAACAAACAGTATATCAGTTTCTCCACGCGCGCCATCCATGTGAATGGGCAAGAGAACGGAGGTCCGCACAAGTTGATGACGCTGTCTGGGATCTTCAATTTGCCGAGCGAGTCGATCGGAGCAGAGGTCAGCGCTCTGAGAAGAATTCAGCAGCAGTACGACGGTGTCAAAAATCGATCCAACGCGACCCAGTGGAAAGCGGGGCGAGCACGGAATTCTCCCAAATATTATACGGCATACGCACAGAGTCGTCACTGACGCTGGAAGGATGACGTTGTCCAGCAAGCTGGTAGAGAAATTCAAGAAGAACCTGCATGGCGAGTCGGCAAACATAGGTTTTTTGGTAAGCAGCTGCCCAATCCACGAGTATCAAAAATGTGGTGCAACTTACACTTTGGACAGCTTCTTTGCGTTGGAATAGTCGACCCCGCGCGCCAGATTGTTGGCATTCATGGAACTGTGTGCGATCAGATCAAAGGGGAAACAAAGCATTGTTGAGCTAAGCATGGCATGCATCCTAGTATCCGCAGTCAAGCGACCACTTACATCGTGTCGGTATTGGCAGGCAGACTCGCCACACGGCCAATGCTGTCCGCAACGGACATGATGGTTCTGGAGCCGCCTATTTCTTCCAGCGTGAAGTCGCACGATGGCGAGATGATCCACGCATCGTTGGCTGGGTCGTCTTTGGACGCCATCATCGTGACCACCGCTGGCGGTTCTTCGCCGGTCTTGGCGCATGACGCTCCAGCTGCAGTCTGGACGCCACCAAAAACGAACCATACCGAGGCGAGTAGCAACAGCAGCAGCTTCATCATCTTCGGTGGCTTGCTGAAGAGATGCATCAGTCCGCCACAATGCCGCTGCGGTGGAGCTGCTGGAGTCCGCACACATCCTCGCCGCCAGTGCGCGTCACACCGGAGATGAGATATGAACCACAGGCTGTTTACTCGTTGTGTTGTTGCATCCCAAATTAGGGGTTGGGGCTACTGTGAATTACGATATACCTTCAATCGATTGTTGTGGTATAACCTATAAATTGCATTTCCGACTCAACTATATGTCAACCGAACGTGTGCAAATACATGTTCCATTCACACCAACCGAGTTTCGTTGGGATCAGCATGGACAGCCAGCACACACACCACAAGGTCAGCGTGTGGCTGACCGCAGCCACCACTGGTACAATATTGCTGCTTCTTTGCCACTCACTTAATCTGAACAAACCCGAAAAGCCACGACACGTCGAATTACCGGAACATGTGATTGAATACGTGTTGGTCATCTCGAGATGACGATGTGGTATAGCTAGCTATGCGCTTGCTGAAGTTGACGCAGTTGATAAAACAGTTCCATCGACGTCGGCCGATCTTCGGCTCGGAAGGCCACGCATCGCGTCAGGATATTGCCGATCTCGATTGGACAATGGGCACTTGGCTCTGGTTTCAATTCACCCGAGCTCACCAGCAGTGCGATCTGGGTGTTGTTCCTTGCGTTTGTTTGTCCGCCATGTGTCGCGCTCTCGACGCGATCGCCAATCCCATACGGATGCCCGCCACGGTCCATTTCACTGAGTAGCACGCCAAAAGAATAGCTGTCGGCCTTCTCCGAGTAGCGCTCGCCACGTAAAATCTCTGGTGCGATCCACGCAAGCGTACTCACTTCACCTGTCATGGTCTCATCAATCGAGACCTCGCGACTGATGCCAAAATCACTCAGTTTTGCATTGCCTTCGTTCCCGATCAACACGTTTCGAGCCTTGAGGTCGCGATGGATGATCGGCTGGTCGAAGGAATGGAGGTACGTCAAGGCCTGGCTGACATCGATCGCTAGCACGGTCTTGGGCTTCAGCAACTGCTTTGATGGTGCGAACCACTGGCTGGTTTGAGGGCGATGGGCAGAATCGTAGAGGATACTGTGCAAATCACCGCGAGCCATGAACTCGATCACGATAGCCAAGTCGCGAAGGCTACTGAAGGTGATTCCGACAAACTCGACAATTTTTGGGTGCTCAAGCTTAGCGCAAAGCCGAACTTCATCCATAAACTGCTTGATCACGTTGTTGTTTCGGGAGTGTTCTGGTAGTAGCTGCTTGACCGCAACAGCTCGGTCATTGTATCTTGCAGCGTAGATCACACCAAAGCCGCCTCGTGCGATGACCTTGCTCAGAAGAATGTCGCCTCGATCGATACGGAATGGGATGAGCACTTCGTCATTCAGGATGTCGTTGCTGGAATATTCCTGCGACGAGTTCGATGGATCCGTGCCCATCGCATCGTAGGATGAACTCATCACCTCAGTCTTTTCCGACTGCATCTTGCGTCGGCGGTACCGGAACACGATCAGTACGAGCCCCACGAGTATGGCGGCGCCAATACTCAAGACTGTGATCAACGCCGAGCTTGAAGCAGCCTTTGAACTAGAGGTTGTCGAACCACCGGATCCGCCGCCCTTGTCACCACCAGACGCCTTGTTGCCTTTGGCGTACGTCGGTGAACCATCTGGAGCGGTTCCATTTTGATACCATCCTTGGGAATTTGCGGTCGACCCACTTCCCCCAGACAGCTCCGTTGATCCAGACGACTCACCAGACGCAGTGTTGTCACTGGACCCGCCACTACCGGTACCGGTCGACGATCCACTACTGCCATCCTTTGTCGACTCACCATCCGCAGCAGAGCCTCTCGTTGATTTCCCACTGGAAGTCACCTTTGAACCTGGGGTTGTTGTTGAACCTGGGGACGGTGCATCGGTCGTTGCACCTGGGACTGGTGCGGGGTCGTTCCTTGAAATCGTCCCAGTCACGTATTTCTTCTCAAAGCGGTCATCTGTGGAACCAAACATCGCACGGTCGAGCCAGTAAGCACCACACCTTTACCAGTATCCATTTGGTTTGCAAATTTTTGTACTGTACGCACCCGTGATCGTACACGCCGTGATGCTGCTCGAAACCACGACTCGCTTCGCCGTGGCGTCCCAACAGGTCGGTTGGGACACTTTGATGGCCAGGTTCATGGTCTTGACGATCGCCGCGTCCGACTCGCGGATCTCAAAATTCGTCACGGTCGAGTCCAGAGTCCTGTTTGACCAGTGAAAATAAAAAAATGAACATGTGAGTTCTGGTAGAGTACATAAATACATATATAATTCTAGTCCCAACCAAACTTACATTTTGAAGCTGCGTGTGAATTTGACACCGCGAATCGTTGTGATAGAGCAGGTGGTGCAAGTACTGCATCGCAGAAACCCAGTACATATACAGAAGCCAAAACTGTCAGCTATCCATGTTATCTTCACCCCCATCCAGCAAAGTACGACGGCACTGACAAGGATTGCATTGCGCTTGACCACCCGATTCCTTCCAACGATTTGATCGGATTTGCGCCAAGATCACTGAGTCACGTGGTTGATAGGACGATCAGCAACTAAGGGTCACGACACCGCAAGGCGCAAGAGTACAAGGGATAGACTCACAGATATTGAACCGAGTTGGGGACCTGAAACTTGGCGTCCGTGAAAGCGTTATAACTTAAAATCCTGAGCGAAAAGAAAAAAAAAAAAGCAACGTGAGAACTTGTGATTGGGGAGTGGTATTTGCTGCTGAAGTGCGTACAGATTTGTGACGGAGCTTGGGAACGTGGAGCCTTTCAAAGTCTCGAAATTGTTCCTGAATAGAGATCTGATCAAGAACAAAAAAAAAGCAAAAAAATAAAGGAAGGTGGGTGATCAGTACAACAAGCTATTGGACTCGCAGGACACAAAGCCGCGGCTTGCGGGTCGCGTACATGGTGGTGACGCCATCGGGAACGGCGATCTTCACAAATAAATTTCTAGAGAGGCCGCTGGGTATCGAGATCCAAGAAATTATTGGGTGAGTCAGTATGGAGAACGAGCCAGTCTGTAAATATATAGCATGCAACGGCGGTTTTCAAAAGCGTACAGGTACGTGAGAGTCTTGGGGAACAGGAACCCATCCAGCGATGTGAGTTGGCTATATATGATGTCACTGTCGGAGGCCACACAAACACAACAGAACAGTCAGAAAAAAGTGGAGCAGCCCATTTCGGACCACAGCAGTTCGCTCGTTGATTGCATACATGCTGGAGAGTTTGCCGCCCCTGAAGTCGCCTCCTGTCAATCCGTTGTGCTCGTCCAGGACTCTACGATAAACACCATAACACCAGCATCAGTGTCAACAACCCCCACACGCAATAACACACTGTGACGGCACAATCCAAGCAAAACGTACAGATATTCCACAGAGGCAGGGTAGCTTTCCACCTGCTGGATGCCTGAGTCGGAGATTTGGAGGTTCATGATGCCGTTGCTGGCTTTATCGACACCATACTCGCGAGACGTGCAATCCGAGTTCACGACCACGCCTTTCGCTCCGTCTTTGGATACGCTGAGCGTCGTCACGGCTGGCGCGTCCTTGCCGGTCGCAGGACAAACGAGCGCTTCGGCCACCCACGCGCTGTGGAGGCCAATACCCAAGAGCGCCAGCAGCGAGACGCTATGGGAGCGCATATTGGTGCGGATTCCTGTACGAACTGTAAACACACACGGGGAAGCCCAGCGGGCGTGGGTCTTCGGTGGGCTCCTTTGTTGGTGTCTCCCTCATGACTGGATTGGTGACTGCTTGTCATGTTTGACCGCGCTTCATGCTGTTGCAAATCCACCATCTGTCCAGCTGTTTCTACCGCGTTTTGCCACTAAATGAAAGTTTTGCCTCCTCTTATTCGTTATTATTTTTCAAGTGGAAAGATTAGTACTTGACCTCTACAAACGGATTCATTGTGCCATTTCGATACAACAAAAGATATCTTAAAGAGAAACAAATTCAAATATATCTCAAGGTTACGGTACTTTGTACCACTGAAGCAACGATGAACTGTAATTTACAGCGAGGCAAGGGGTGGGGTTGTACGCAGTGGATTTTCGACTATAGCTTTTGATGTGCCTCCAATAAATTGTTGATGTATAGATAGGGACATCGAATGTGACCGCAATTGTATCCCATTACGACCTGTGAAAATGCATGTTCCAGTCACACAGACAGACAAACCCCATCGGGATGTGCGGATGGACAGCGTGATAAACCGTGTGGAAAACGGCGATCTGCTCGTTGTTGTGCGCAGCCTCGCTCCTCGTGCATTGATCTATCGGTTGCCATGCTATTTCTTGCAATGCGGCGTTGTGAACGCGCTGGCTCATGGATCCACAGCGTCCGCAAAATTCACATATTGGCTGGGAATTTTACGTCGCTGAGTGCTTGGGTCTTGTCGTCTGCCATATCACGCTGCTGTTGGCCTCAGCAAAGTGAAAGTGAGCGAATAATGCCATACATGTTGAAGACTCGACTTCATGCCCAGCTACTTACAGGGCATGGGCATATCTGGACAGCTTTTCACACGCTTGAGACTGGATTCGGTTCAACGACGGCGAGTCTTCGTTCGTGCCATTGGAGTGCCTGACCACGGCTGCCTACCCGTCATTTTATCACATCGCGACGAGTGGTGCGTTCTTGCCCGTCGCAGAACAAATGAGTGTCGAAGTCACAACCAGTGTGGCGCTGTTGGTCAGGCACTAGCACTTCGAGCGAGATGGTATTGCGGCGCATCCGGAAGCAATCGGAGCACCATATAACGCCGCCAATTCAGCAATATGCTCAGACTAGGGCAACTCCCGAAGGAACAATTAAAAGTGGCGATATATCACGGTGTTGGTCTGATGTATGGTGGCAATGTATTTATTTTCTATTCAACTGTGTGAAAACTGGTTCGATACTTGGCTGCCGCGATGGATGTTTCGACCATTATACCTTGAGATTGGGTGACTATCAAACAATTCCTCGCTCGATTCCTTTGCGAACTTGTCGCAACTCGTAATATACTTCCATGGCCGTCGGTCGTTCGGCTGGATCGTAGCTCAAGCAACGACTCGTCAGTCGCTGGATACTCTGAGGACAACAGCGCGTCATCGACGGACGCAGTTTCCCTGTGCTCACCAGCACTGCTATTTGTGTATTCTTGTGCGCGACGTGGCTCATTGTACCATGGGCTCCAGCTTGTGGACGTGGACGTGTGGAGCTTTCCACTTTCAACGCGGGTTCGCTTGCATACGGGTGGCGACATCGATCCAACTCGACCAGCAACACGCCCAGTGAGTAGATGTCCGCCTTCTCACTGTACCGCTCGCCACGCAACACCTCCGGAGCGATCCATGCGGCCGTGCCGATCTCACTGGTCATCGTCTCGTCCACCGACATCTCGCGACTGATGCCAAAGTCGCTCAGCTTGGCACTGCCTTCAGAGTCCAGCAACACATTGCGAGCCTTCAAGTCGCGATGCAAAATCGGACTGTTGAACGAGTGCAAGTACACCACGGCTTCCGCAATATCTTGTGCGATCGAAGTCTTGCTCTTGATGTTGTTCGCAGTCCATGGCTCGAACCAGTCACGCGGCGCCACTGGCTGCGGTTGCTTGTGAAGCAAGATATGTAAATCCCCACCCGCCATGTACTCGATCACGACTGACACATCACGCAAGCTGCTCCACGCGATGCCAATAAACTCGACGATTTTTGGGTGGTCCAGCGTCGAACACAGACGGATCTCGCTCATAAACGCGATCAGTGTCGCATCATCTCGCCACGTTCCTGGCAGCATTTGCTTGATTGCGACGTCACGGCCTTGGTACGATCCTTTGAAAATCAACCCAAACCCGCCGCGTGCGATTTGCTTGCTCAGCAAGATCTCCTTTTGGTCGATGCGGAACTTGATCAGTTCTTTGTCGTTGCGGACGTCGTTGCTCAAGTACTCTTGCGAGGTCGAGGGATTCGATCCAACCTTGCTACTTGTCTTTGTCCCTGGGGTCTCTGCAAGTGCAAACTTGGTCAACGCGGTCACATCAGACCTTGCGCGCTGCCGTGGCACGATGAACACACGGTACGCGATCAACATAATGAGCACCCCAAAAATCACACCAACAATGATGATCGCAATCAAGATCACCATGTTGGGCCCATTGGATGATGGAGTGACGACCGTGGTGGTGGCACCTGGTGCGCCGCCGTTGTTCAAAATGGTTCCATCGGGAGATTGCTCCAGCGGACGGTTTGTTGTTGCGATGGTTCCGCTGCCTGACAGTCGAGATGATGACGAGCCTGTGATGGACCCACTGTCTCCATCACCACCAGAGGAAGGCGTCTTGCTGGTTTTCATGGAGCTGCCGCTGCCAGACCCACTGGTGGGACTCGAACCGTCACCCCCACTTGGAGTTGTCGTGCTCGTGCCACCAGCACTGCGGTATTTGGTGTTGAATCTGGTGTCTTTTTGGTATGAGCAAACATGTCGATTGTCAGAGACAGAGAGATTCACAGAAATTGAATTTGGATCTCGTACCAGAAATGACGCAGAGGTTGGCCGACTGGATTTCTGTCAAAACAGCCGTAGAGTCTTTGCAGGTGCTTTGAGAGATGCTGTGAGAGAAACCGCGCAGCTGCTGGAAGATGGTCGCATCCGACTTTCGGATCTCAAAGTCGGTGATCGGGTTCGAAGTCAACGTTCTACAGTACGTGGGCAAAAAAAATGAATGGAATGAAAAATAGTAGCGCAACTACGGGTCTGGAGAGTAGGTGTGGCAACGTACAGGTTCTGCAGTGAACGTGGCCAGCGGACACCTCGAATCGCTCGGATTCCACACTCACTGCAGCCGCTACAAAACCAAAAATATTAAAAAAAAATAATGCCACTTTGTCACATCGGACGCCATCACGAATGGAACAGCAGAATCACACGTACAAAAACTCCAGTGAATCCGGAAATGTGTTGCCTTCGATCGTTAAAATCGCATTCTTCTCTAAATCCCTAGTATTTGGGAGAAACACACAACAAAAAATATAATAAATAAACCTCTTGGCCAGTACGAGCCAGCATTTTCATGCGACTGCAGTACGTACAGTCTGACGAGTTTGCTGGGTAAGGCGAAATCGATCGCCGTGAGCTTGTTTTCGTTGAGATCGCTATGGGTTTTCCCCGATCAACCCACAGTATCGTTAACAATATTCGATAATCTGTGCCCATGCTTTGGTATCTTGGTAACGCACAGTTCAGTGAGCGAGGCAGGGAATGTGACGCCTTTGAGAGAGGTGAGGTCGTTGCTGAGCAGGACGCTGTCGCACATACAAAACCACGTTGCCCATTATTGATGACTCCAGTCCGCACTTGCATTCATATTTTTGGAAGACTTACGCGGTCTCAAGACTGGCTGGGAACTTGACTTTGTTGAGAGATTGGATTTTGTTTCCACCCGCCAGACTGATGATAGCCACATACAAAAAAGGCGATGAATTGTGTCTGAGCAACTCCAAAACAAAAGTCAAGATGAACAGGGAGACCACCCACATGACAGCGACGGAGTCTGGCAGCGCAAGGCTTTCAAGAACGTCTGCTGTTGTGACAACCATTTCTCTATAAAATCAACAACCAAATAAATCGCATGAGATGAGGAAGAGAGGCATCGTTGAAGTTTTTTGCTGGGCCTTTGTGTCCCACGTGCGTACACATGGGTGAGCTTGGTGGCTTTGGTGAGATCTCCGCCTTTGCTCAGCGGGTTTTTCCATAGATAGCTAATACACGGTAGTAGATACCAACAATCAGTCAGTGTGGCGGACACGAAAAACCTTTGTTGTACAACGTGCTGTTACGTACAGTTGCGTTGTGGAAGTCGGAACGCTGTCGACGCGCTCGATGCCTCGCAGCCCGCAGGCCAAGGTCCCGTCCGCGGCGGCCGTGAGCGTTTCCACGACGCAGTTGGGCGTGACGACCCACGCTTTGGTCGCTGGGTCGGTCTTGGAGGCCATGAGTGTGGTCACGGCCGGTGCATCACCACCAGTGGCTGGACAAGGCGCGGCCGCGACAACGGCTGCGCACCAAACGACAGCAAAGGAGAGCGCAATCGCCACAGTCGCAGGCAGCCGCATACCGCGACGTGAACGGAGCGTCCTTGTTTCTACCATCACTGCAGATATCGTTGAATACCAGGCAGTCCAGGATTCGCTCGGAGAGCGCTGCCGAGTCGGTTCATCGTGGTGGACGATGATCACGATTAGACTGAAGCCTGAAGTGTCAGGAGCTAAAGATCAGGTTGGAGAGTGGGATGCCAACAGAGCAAAACGATTTAATTGGCTGAAAATCTGCAAATGGACCCGGCTATGTGCATTGTGTATTTGCTGTGACCTGGCAGCAAAGCCTTCAATGCAAATTGCGTCATCTCACGATCTTAGCAAAGCTCTGCGACAAGCGCTTCATCTAGAAAATAAAAATAACGCTGTGGCTGCTGGCACCGACCAGCTTCCAGGCTTAATTGCTCCAAAACGACTTAGCTGGAGGACACGGGGGCTGGGTAGTTGCCTCGCGCTCCCCTTTAGATAGCTCGGGTACTCTCGCGGGTTCGCGGCGCTGCTTTTAGCGAGTGCTTGGGTCGCCATATTCGAGAAATCGGGACCTTTTATGTACATATGTGGCTGCGTATAGGAAGGTGCAAGACTCACCCGATACAAAACGCAAGTCAAAATTCAACCTATTTCACGATTGACGATCTGGTCGGTGTCAGCAGCCGCGGCCTAAAAAAAAATCCTTTTGTTTTGAGAAAAACTCGGTCTTGTATGATAGGCGTCGGGGGGGTTTGCTTCGCGGTCTCAGGAACGGCTCATCGATTTTGATCGAAACAATGTCGAGGCCAGGCTCCGCCGCGGCGGCCTCACTGGTGGTTCGTCCTGGACTTCGACATGTCCACCGAGTGTCCCTTGCTCTTTCTCGGAACTGTCGATCGACGCAGCCATGACGGTGGCGACAAAGAGCTCTTGTGGCTTGGCGTCCAACAACGTGGTGCGTTCTCGGTCGAGCTTTTGCAATATGGAGGCAAGACGCTGGGCGTTTACTTGAGCGGCAGCCAATATCAGCTCTTGTTCTTTGAGATTGAGTTTCTTTTCCGTTTCTTCGTTGCGTTCTCGCACAGAGTCGACGTCTTGTCGCTGCTTATCCAGCAGTTCATTCTTGAGCTCCAGAGCACGCGTCTGTTCCGTGATGTCTTGTTGAGCCATCGCGATACTTTCTTCCAGCAAACACAGACTTCCTGGCGCTCATCAACCGCTTTCTGCTTTTCACCTAGTACTTCTTCACCAGCTAAAAGAGCTGCTTGACGATCCGCGAGACGAGTTTGTTGATCGTTGATCTCTGTCGTCGCCAAGGCTTTGTTCGCTTCAAATTCCGAGGTTAAATTGTTCAGTTGTGACTGAAAGCGGTCGGTGAGCTCTTGTTCCAGATCAGCGTATCTCTAACGTACAAGCAACGGGAAACTGTCAGATTGAGGAGGGGTGTAGCCTGGCTACCCAAGGCGCAGTAAGCTCACACGTTGGAGCTCTCGCTCTACGTGGGCAATGCGTTCGTCCGCCAATGCTGTACGTTGAGCGTCTTTTGTTTCCAGCTCGGTCTGCAAAAGAGCCAATTCGGCCGCTTTGTCGCGTAGCACTCGCTCTTTGGTCGACAACTACGATCACCCAAGCCACCACACAATGTGAGAGAAAGAGTCACCATGACCTCATTTTGGGACAACGTACATGGCATTCTCGATTGGCTACTCTATCTCGAGCGAGCTGGAGATCCTAAAGCCCCAAACCACCAAATTTTTATTCCTAAAGCGATCACAACTGCAGTGTGTTGTAGCTACTCACTTGTTCTTGGAGTCGCAGTGTGGCCTCGCGCTTTTCAAGCAGAGCTTGCTTTTCTTGGTGGTCGTGGCTGTCGTTGTCCTGCAGATGCTGCTGCTGCTCATTGGGCGGAGCGACATATGCGTTTGACAAGGAATTACGCGTGACCGCGTCGTGTAGCCTTTGCTCCAGATCAGCAACTTCTCGAATGCGTTGATCCAAGCTTTGTTCTTTCTCGACTGCTCGATCCATCGCCTCCTGAAGAAGCGCTTCCATGGAATGGACCGCGCGTTCTCTGGACTTTTACATTTGTTGTTTCCGTCAGCAATGACCCACAGCACAGTACACAGCCAGAACGTCACAACATACCTTCACGTCTCGTTGTTCTTTCACTAGGGTCGTCTGCAAAGACCAGGCACAACAAGCAGATGAGCCTATAGATGTCTACCGA
>JAADWJ010000711.1:0-13135 GCA_023336165.1 Pythium monospermum | reverse complement strand
CCCCCCCCCCCCCCCCCCCGATTTATCCATCCCAAGCGTACGTGTCCATCAGCCCAGTGACACAAGTGTACGCGCACCGACCCAACACCCAACACCTAGAAATGAGCCCGCCACAGTCCTTCCGACCCCCAATCAATAGTGCTGTTCAAGGTCGATCTCGTCCAAGAAACCCAAGTAAACCTGTCAACTTCTGTCGAGTTCAAGGTGCCGCTTGATCTACGCAGCCATCGCACGGTAAACTACTTCCTTTTGGAGGTGCTGCACGTCCAAGACGCAAACAGCAAACAATACCGATTCTTTCTCCAGCATCGAATTTAGCCAATGAAGTGCAACCCAGTACGGTACGACCGACTCAGGAAATTTCTCAACGATTTCATGCGGGTGGTCAACGGCCGGATGGCTTCGCCAATGCAAATCCACCCCAACCTCGACTCCCGAACCCTTGGTCATTGATCTAACCACCGACGACGACGCCAATGTGATGGCTGCTCCATCACACCAGGTTCCCAACGGCCAACCCAGTCGTTTCGAGCAGCCCCGTGCCCAAAACATAGTCCCATCCGCGAATGGTGACACCACCAACCCAACAGTCGACCAATTGCAATGCGCCACCTCCTGGCCACTGATGCCACCCCACTCCACCCGTATCAAACAATCATCGCTTAAGGATATCCGTACCTCGATGGTGTGCAACACGCACTCTTGCAGTGGGAAGCCTCGTGGGAGCCACTGGGCCATGTTCCACCGAACACGTTGAACAATTCCAAAGGTTGCAGCGTGATCAGCGGTTTGAACGACGTCATCAGCTTTAATGGTTTCGTGGTTCTTCTGTTTGTTAAGTTTTGCATCGTTCGTTTTCGATAATGTAATAAATGTGCATTGAGAATTACTGCTCAATATCCAACTTCAAGAATTCGACCTGTAGTATTTGAGTTTTATGGACATGCACGGGCCACTGTACAGAGAATGCAAACCCTGCTCCTTTCATCGAGTCCAGTGAGCAGTTTTCAGGGTATGTCTCGAGCTGAAGTCGACGACACGGACATGGAATGAAGCAGTGCTTGGTGTGCGCCTTCAACGTGTTGGAGTTGCTTCGCTATAATGGTGGATCAACAAAATGATGTGGGCCAGCACTGTGCCTTTAATTGTGGTGCGCTGAGCAATCTTTATCACCAGGCAGTCTGAACAGTTGAAATGCAGTGGAGAGCATACTAGTACCGTAAAATATACAGAGCGAGAATCGTGCTATAGTAGTATATTGGGGAAGCGAAAATCCTACAGACGAAATATGAGAGCAAACGTTGCAGTTATTTTGAACAGAGCAAACGCGTTCTTACAGTACCGCGCATGGGTATCAACACAGTGGAGCAAAACGATGAGAGAGAGCAGAGCAAAATAACACCGTCGAACAGAGCAGTGCGGATCTTGCCGTGCGTGGACAGAGCGAATCGTACCATGAGTGAGCAGAGCGAATCGTACCGTTGGTGTGCAGAGCAAATCGTGGGTATATTATAGAGCAAATACACACAGTGCTACAGAACAGAGCAAACTATGCAGTACAATGGAGCAGATTGAAGCGTGCAGTGAGGAAAACCAGCGAGAAAATATGGAGCAAATTATGGTACTTACTGCTCATGTAGTCAGAGAACTGGGAGTGTTTCTGTTGCCGGTGCTTTTGCGCTCGGTGTCAATGGCGCTGGTGAAAAGGAGGAAATTACTGCATCGGCCATTTTGATTGCCAGTCTGACAATCGAAATTAACAGGACAGAACAATTGAAATGTCAATGATTGATTGGATGAGATAGTGACGGGTCAGTTCAGTACGGTACCCTATACACCCAATCAGATGGCGAGAACCGATATTCAGTTTTCACTACAAAGTTCAATTTGTCACTCAGTCCCACCATACCATTCACACACGGATCTGTCCTTGGGGTTAGGGATGGATGTGTCTGTGCGTTTCCTCTCCTTTTGCCTGTGCGTTTCCTTTTTTTGGTCTGTGCGTTTACCCTTCTATCCAAGAAAATCGACAGTCCTGCCCAACATCGTCCTTCACACAGCCTTTGCAGGGAGGATGTTTTCAACGCTAAATACATCAATTTTAGAAACCGATCCGATTTCACTTCCAAACAATCGAGAAAAGAAGCACGCCGACATCAACACGATGCCACCGTCAGATCGGAAGAAGCTCCGTAGCGAGGTTTCCAGCGTGTTCTTTCAAGTGGCTCTGGCGGACAAAATGCAAGGGTGTGAGTTAAGGCCGTTCGATGATTGATTGAAGTGAGTGTTGAGTGAAAAAGAAAACCACTGAAACGTTAGGCCAGGGTTTTGTAATTTCCCCCTGAGCTGAGAAATAACTCCCAAAAATGCACCTCTCGAGGTGCATGTTTCCACAAAAGATTGTCCAAAAAATCACCAAAAAATCAATCCCAAAAAGTCAAGTCTACAATCCCCTATTATTGTGAGTTCCATTCATTGAGACTTTCAAAAATGACTCAAACGCATAATTTGCGAATCGCAAATCGAGGGTTAGGGCTAATCTATCCCATCGCAATTTTCAGGAGGCCTATTTTTCACCTCCTATTTGAGTTCTCCTCGCAAAATCCTTTCATACTCATATCAAGTTGTTTCCTAATTCGTCTGGAGTGACCCACAATTTGCGTTTAAAAAAAATACGAGAGCGTTCCACATTTGCCCGTTGTCAATATGGATCGCGCTGGCGATTTGTTCATTCAGATAGTGTCGGCAATTGCGATGTGTAAACCAAAGTTAGCAGAACAATTCCTCAGATTTTGCCAGCAACTGCGGTTGCTGACATGACTCTGTCATCGCCACTACTGGGCGAGAGGGATAACAGACTAGCATAACATATAGGTTTATAACACTCCCCCTCAGCGCTGCCTCAGTACTTCTAAGCTATAGGTATTGTTTATTTACTCACTGGGAAAAACTCTCGATGTGCGAACACTCGGTGAGGGTAAAAACCAGCTCTACTACATCTAAGTTTGTGGCTTGGCATTTCGCGCCTTGTCCACTTCGTTGGCCATGTCCACATGCCATTTAAATACGATGTTCTTTCATGCCGAGTCCGTGAGATCCCAATGCTTGTTACTTCCCAATGACTTAGTGAAGAGGTCAGCGAGGTTCTTGTCTGATGCAATTTGCTTGACTTCGAGTTGCTTTCCATTGAGGTCATGCATAAAGAAGAACTTCGGATCGATGTGCTTGGTACGATCGCTCTTAATGTACCCTTGTTGGACTTGAGCAACGCAGGCGGCGTTGTCCTCGTAGATGATAATGGGGTACAGCTTCGTCTTGGCACCTCGGACGAACTCGAGGAATCGGCGTAGCCAAACGCACTCACGGCTCGCTTCATAAAGCGCGATAAGCTCTGACTGGTAGGTCGATGGTGCAGTCAACGTTTGCTTTGTCGACTTCCATGAGATCGCGGCATGCGATGACATGAACACGTAGCCAGTCTGCGATCGTGCCTTGCGCGGATCTGAAAGATAGTCAGCATCTGCATATCCGCAGATGTCGTCGGTGATCAAGTCGGTGATCAAGTCACCAACCGGAACCTTATTACCTCTACCATACAGTTGACCGTAATTGCGAGTCTTCGCCAGATATCTCAACACTTGCTTTATGCCGGACCAATGTATTTTCGTCGGTTCCGATGAATAGCGCGCAAGGGCGCTGACGGTAAAAGCGATATCTGGGCGTGAGCAGTTTGCTAAGCAGAGCAGGGCACCAACGGCTTCTTTGTAAAGGTATTTCTCGCTGAGCGCTCCTTCACTGCCACGTCTTGGTTCGAATGCGTCCGTCTCTGGTCTCAGGCTTCGCACAACCATTGGCGTCTTAGAGGTCTTAGAGACGCATCTTTCATGTTGAAGCGTGTCAATACTTTGTTGACATCAGTTGCTTGGTGCAACAAAATCCCCGATGGGGTTTAGTTGACCTGCAGACCCAGACAGAAGGACAGAGTACCAAGGTCTTTCACCTTGAATTCGGATTTCAATGCTGACAATGCAGCTTCAATTGCCGCGTCAGTTCCTACCATGACGATGTCATCGACGTGTAGAGCTTCGTTGTATACTCCGTTACAGTCTTGAAGTTGTAGAAGCACAGCTTGTTCCATTCATCGTTGAGGAGGGGTAACATGGCTTGTTTCCGATCGGTGTCGAATCGGAGACGCAAGCTGATTCAAATCACCGTTGGGTTACGCTCCTCAAGGTAGTTGAACTTCAAGTCCTTGTGCAGATGTCGAAGTATCATGCACACTGCCCTGGCTGCGTCCTTTCGACTTACGATGTCTTTCGCTGCAGTACCAGTTGGGAGGACAAAGGTCTCATCAATAATATCGCTGATGTCATCGGCACACAAGTTGTTGGTTGCTTCAAGGGACCACACGATGTAGTTCCCATCACCTATCTCCAAGGCTGGGAACTTCAGCTTCTCGAGGTTGGACATACTCGTGGAGGATGCCAAGCCCATGCACTTGTATCTCAAACCTTTGGAACTTGGTGTGTCCACATGAAACTTCAACTGGGTGCGCTAAGTACGGTTCACTAGATACAAACTAGGTACGGACTTCCTAATTACGAGTAGCACTGAGTACGAATGTACTAGGTACGGACGGTACGAGGGTTAAGTTCGAACTGGAATGTACTAGATTAGAGAAAAGAACCTACTCAGATAACTAATCGGAGCAACACTCAAAATACAGGCGCTTGCGCTCTTCTTCGGCTTCTTCTTCGCGTTTGCGCTTCTGATAGGCCGTCTTCAAGCCAAGGATCGACTTGATCACCTTGTCAACGATCTTCGTCTGCAACTCGCAGTGAAACGGCACTTCCCCAACCGCTTGGATGAGTGCTTGATGCGGTTCGACTGGGAAGCGCAGTTGTTGAGGGACTTCACAAAAGCGCCTTGGACACGAACCACTCGTTCGATGGCTCCTTGGAGGTCGTCGCGGAGCTGGTCGAGGTCGGTCAGCTCCGGGTCGATGTATCGAGTCGACTTCTCGAAGTCGGACCGTGGACGGAACGAGTACAGGCTCTTCTTCGAACGTCGGTGCTTCGACTTGGCAGGCGCGGCTTGCTCGACAAGCTCAACAACCTTCACGACGGGACCGAGACCACTCACGTCCAGCTGCAAAGTCTTCGACGACTTGGCTGGCTTAGGCGACTTGGAGGTCTTGGTGTTCTTGATATCCATGCAGATGCAAAACTTAGGTTAGGCAACGTAATTAACGGCCACACCACTTGTTCGCACACGAGCAGGACCGTCCTTGACAGGCTCGGGCCTCAAACGCAGGGAAACAGGTTGACGGGCTCGGGCCGACGGGTTTCGGGTCGACGGGTTCGGGCCGGGTCAACGGGTTCGGGCCATGTACACTGGGGTACGGGCCATGTACACTGGGGTACGGGCCAGGTACACTGGGGTACGGGCCGGGTACACGAGTACGGGGTACGCTGGTTACGCTGGAGAACGCTGGGGTGCACTGGTTACGCTGGGTACGCGGGTACACTGGGGTACTGGGTACGTGGTACGCTGGGGTACACGGCGGCAGCAGCGGAGAGGCAAGCGGGCAAGAAGTGGTCGGCGGCTGGGGGCTCAGGCGGGAGCTTGCAGTGCTGATAACGTGCTGCGCAGGAAGAGACAAAAGACCGAATGAGGAATATATTTGTTGTTTATCAAAGGCCTGAGCTGCGCTGTTTTCCTTCTCTGGGTTCTTGTCTGTGTTGCCTTTTGTCTTCTCTGTGCCCCTCATGTTCACCCATGGGGATGTCGCACCAGAGACACGCGCATCTGACCAATCAGATTGCGCCAGATTGCGCCATTCACCCACGTCACACGTGGCGTGTGACAGGCTGACCAATCCGATCACGCCACACACACATCACATGTACCGTGTGTCAGAGACGAATTGAAGCTGCGGCTTCAACCCGCTCCCCCAATCAGATCGTGCCAGCAACTGTGGTTGCTGACACGACTCTGTCATCGCCACTACTGGGCGATCCCCAGACCTTCGTCAAGATCCAGAGGGATAACAGACTAGCATAACATATAGGTTTATAACAGTAATACAATTGTTGTACAAAATTACGGATTTTTGGGTTCTTCCTCGACCTCGTCATTACTTATTTACATGTTGTTTCCAAATGCATTGTCTCGACCAATGGATGGCCCTGAATATTTGATGACTTTAGCCAGCAAAGAGATGGCCCACGTGTGCTTACAAGTTGGAAACACAAATTCACTCCTTCCACTGTCACCATTTTGTGCACTTCGCTTTTCCCTGCGTCCCTCTTTTTGCAATGGTTCTTCATGGCCCATTTACCACCAAGCAAGTATGCAAGTACTTCTTCGAGCCCGCCCTCGACGACCAAGCCGAGCCGGCGGATCTCTTTCGTTGCAGCTGTAACAATGTTCGCGAGCAAGAGCACCACGCTGGTTGCTCTAACGTGAACAGCCACGTGCAACGCCAGCACCGTGAGTATGTCTCTACTATGGAGCCCGCTGGTACCAGCAGCATCAACAATTGGACCGACTTTGTCGTGACGTGCAACATGCCATTTTCGATCACCGAAATCGCTGCTGCCGGCAAGTACTTGGCGATGGACAGCATCTCGACGAGACTTTGCAGCGCTACATGCCACAGCTGACACGCGCTGTTGAATTAGCAGTCATTGACATTCTCCCTCCGAAATTCGGAATCGTTTTGACGGGTGGGCTTTTCAGTCCGAACACTACGTCGAAGTTTTTGCTGCTTTCTCGCACGATGGCAAGATGGAGACCGTTCTCCTTGCGCTGCGCTCCTCGATGACGCGACCAACGACCACTCCGCCGAAAGCCAGTCAAGTTCCTGGAGACCGTGCTCGGTTTCTTTGGCAAGATCCTGCACGCCGTCTTCTACATCGTAGGTGATAACTGCCCTGTGAATGGCCTCTTGGCATCGCTGCTCGGTGTTTCCATCGTGGTATTCACGAGCCACCGTTTTGAATCTCGCTGTCGTCCGATTCATGGCTGACCATGCATCAATCGCGATTTTGAGTAAGTTCGCGTGAGTGGCAAGCATCGCAAATGGCTTGCGTTTCTTACTCGTGACATTGCAACATATAGATGTTCAAATCGCCATTCTGGTGACCCTGGTGATCCTTCTAAATGAAGAACAACTCGGTCGAATGTTGATCCTTGAGCCTTCCATACAGTCATAGCCAACGCTAGATCAACTGCACGTTGTTCATAGAAGCAGGTGATCTTCTCTTGTTTTGATCCGATTGTGACAAAGTATTGTGCTGAATTTGTGACGACAAGTCCTATTGGAATGACCACATTTTGTTCAGCCTGACGATCCGTGGTGGCAGCTTCTAGGTTGCACGAAGACGGCCAGCTCTTTCCACTCAGTTCTTTTCCATTTACCCCCATCACCGTCACGTTGATGAACTCTGGTGGAAATGGCAACGTTACAACGGATTCACTCCGCCGGAGAGCCATTTCTATATGCCGAATTGCAAGTGCGGTTTGCTTGCTGTCATCCCATGCCAGGGAGTGAAGAGTACATTTTGTTCCATTTGCAATTCCGCAGCGGACGCTGCCCCTCCAGCACTTGTGCTGGGGAATCTCTAAGAAAGTACCCAAACAACGTTGGTCGTTCGTCTTCGTTGTATTGCAATTCCTTGATGGTGTCAAGCATAGACTAACGTTTTTCGCCAGCGAATCACAATTTGGCCTGATGTCCGTGCTAGAATTCCTGCCATGCATGCATTCAAAGTAGCACGATCTGGGTTATTTGTACATAGAATTACTGAGCGTGTAATCCAGAACGAGTCCGATTGCACGTCTGCCGCAGTCAAAGGATTGGTCATTGCACTGCAAATATCAGCGGATATCGGCTGGTAGTTGCTCTGGCTTTCTTTATTCCATCGTTGATCTGGCGGATATTGCGGTGGGAGACGGCGAATCATTTCGAGACGTCCGATCTGGGTATCACATTCTTTGGCTCGCTGTTGTTGCTCAAATAAAAAAACCCGGAACTTCTTGAATAAATCTCGCGCTTTGAGAAGTTCGGGCGTCGATGTCTTCATGTACATTGCCTTGGATGGCGGCCAGTCGGTTGGCAGCGTCCTTTGTGGTCTTGGCTCTGCGAGCGGATCGTAGTGTTGGCGCCGCTGGTAGCACGAAGGAAGTGGACTGTGTTGGCACGTCAGCGACGCTGTTTTTTTCTTCATGTTCTTCGTCTTGATCATGCACTTGTTTATCTTCCTCATGTTCATCTTGGTCTTCTTCCTTGGTAGCCACACTCGCGTTATCATCACCAACACTGTTTTCTTCATACTCGTACGAGTTGTCGACGACTGGCAATGAGATCTCATCTGGACTGGCTTCACCACCACCGTCGCCCAAAAGCCTCGGAACAAGCCCACTCTCGACCTGCTTTACGATTCGGCCCATCACGCGGTACAACTCGTCAAAATCAGCTGGGTTTTTCATGGCCACGGCAGACGCAACCGACTTGACCGCGTGTGCCGTGCCGATACTAATAAGATCCTTCATATACTCGTCCTCGCTAACTTCTTGCATGGTCAGAATCGCCACGATGGCTTGGTCCATGTCGAGCTTCGCCTTGACGACTCGCTTCATTTGGCCCCATTTGGCCTCGATCTTGTTGTTGGTATCGTTGCCCAAATGGGCAACGTTTTGTCGGAGGTACGAAACCCAGTCTTCGGCACATGGCTCCCAGTTCCGCTCGAAGTACTTGTAGAGTGAATGGCGCCGCCCGCTCACCACATCCTCATCTTCTTTGCAGCGCTCGAGCGCCAGTGCGGAAAAGCTGCGCACCGTTTCATCGTCCTCGAGATCAAGTGTGTCATCGTCGTCAAAATCGTCGTCGACGATGCTGGAGTCGTCGTCAATGACGTCATCGGCTGTCAAGTCGTCATCGTCGATGTACTGCGCTAGTCGCTTGGCCAACAGAATCTTAAGTGCGTCGTACATCGCGCGCGATTTCGCGTATACAAGTGCACGGAGCACATGCACCAACTCGTCTTTCTCGGTCTTTGTCCCCCGAATCAGTTCTTTCACCTGCACCAGCATACCGAATGAGAAACCGAACGAACGAAAATATATGCAACCACAATTTCACACCTTTAGCGCGAAATACTTTATGACGTGATAGTGGCAAAGCAGTAATCTTGCTTGTGGAAAGTACTCACGAAGAACTGCTCTCTCCTTCACGTCCTTGTTGGTCACAAACGCCCTGATTTTAAACCAACTCGGGTTGTTCTGCTTGAACGCCGCAGCTGCATCTCGCATATTATCTTGGGTCTCCCTGTGCATCAATGCATGGTGGACGTACTGGCCGTGCATACAGATCATTTGGGGTCGAAAATAATAATACCGATTGGAAAAAATACCGATTGGAATACCGATTGACACAAATTTTATTCTCACCTTCCCAAAGACATCGTGGGTCACAAAACTGAACAAGACGAAGTGGTTGCGGTTGGTCGCGTGCGTGCAGTCGACTAGGACGACCTCCGGAAATGCTGCGAACATGCGCTTCATTTTGGCGGACTATAACACAACCGATTGGGCCTCAGCTGTGTTTTCATCCACGTGAACACACGATGTGTTGCCATCAGTCTCAACAAAAGCTTGCGGACTTCTCGCCAGCCGATCTTCCACTGCCGTGCCCGTTGTCGATTCGCGCTTGATCCGGGCGATTGAATTGTGCACATCGCGAGGCAAAAAGCCCCGGCCTACCCACCACATGAGTTTGTGAGTAACATGATCCGCAAACCTACGCATCATATGCAAATACTAACCTGTTGTTTTGCGGAGCTCGTGGAGGATGTTCTGGGTTGGCGTTTCGAGTTGAACCCATTTGCGGACTTCATGGAGAAGCGCCGGTTCCTTCACCGTCTGAGATTCCGAGTTCGTTCGGTACAGTTGCGCCGACGCTCGTGATTATGACCGCCATCAGCTACCCACACGATTCGGAACCCATGGCGTTGCGATGGCTGGACGGTAGCGTTCATGTGGGCCTTACACATCGTATACCGAACCAGTTTGCGCCGCCGTGTTGTTTTGCCAGTCTGCCTTGTTTGAGGCTTGATCCCATGCATACACCAGTACGTTCGCGCGTACTGCCCCCACTCATCCGGAATGACATACGCACCCGATACGACTTTGCTATTCCGTTCCGCAACGCTCTTGGAGGTTCTGATCTTGAACAACTGGTACGTATCCTCGCTAAACGCAGCGATTCCGGCTTCAAACTCAGCCCACGACGCAAAATCGGGAGCGAGCCCAGTCGCAAACTCGCCATCCGTACTTGTTGGCACCTTGAGCCCAAGAATTTCCAAGGGAATCGCGATTCTGACAACTATACTCTCTGCGGTCGGTGGAGGCTTGGGTGGTTCGGTCGGTTTTTCCTTCGATCTCTTCTTGCGTTTCTTCCTTGGTGGACTCTCGAAGTCATCATCCCAGTCATTGTTCTCGCGTCCACTCTCTTCACTTGAATTTGTCGACGGTCTCGCCTCTTTTCGCTTGATTTGTTTCTTCTGTTGGCTGGCAGCGGCTTGCGAGTTGTTTGCGCTCGTGCGCTTGGAGGGTTGGGCGTAATCAGAGTCGTGCTCACTGCTGGATGATGGCTCGTCATCCACGTCCACCAAAGCAGACGCTGCTGCGAGTTCGCCGTCGTCGGCGGGTTCCGACGGTAATGGGTCTCCCGTTGACGAGCAAGCCGGGCTCGCCTTTCCTTAACCATCGTCCTTGTCTGGATACCAGCCTGTATCACTGCTGGCAATCCTTGCCACACCGCTGGAGGGGGCATAGAACCGTCGCTGCCGGCCATATTTGCCAGGGTTGTCGCAGTGTCAACAAGAGACTCACTTATTGTCGACAAATCGCTGCCAATTTGAGTGCCTTCCGACACAGTTGGCGCCCGCGCACCACGTTTTCCTTGCTGCGTCGATATGGTTGTGGTCCTGTTGCTGTCCATAACATAAACAGACGTGTTGTTTTTGTGGTGAACAGCAAAGCTTGTTGTGGTGGGTGGTGCGCGGCTTCGTGAACCGCCGCCGTTGACGCTTCGGGTTGTCGCTTCGCGTTCTCGCTTCGGTCGCCTGTGATACTGCCGAAGACCGTGTTGTGACCATCTATAGCACCGCATATCGATCCTGTTTGTCTACTTGTACACATGCCGGTAGACGACACTGGTGTACGCCCACATACCCGCGAAAGGCGTCTATTTTCCGCGCATACCTGCATGTTGAGTCTATATTTTGCGTTGATGCGATGCCGGTCGGTATGATAAGTTTCGACTCGTCCTCGAATTCCACGCGATTTCAAAAATATGAATTTATTTCCTCGGTAAACAAAAATACAGATATATATATTTCCTTCCTTGTCCCGAAACAATGTTTACACACACCCCTAGTATACAGATCCCATACCGAACAACACAAGCTATCCACGGAATGCTTCTGTGTGCTGATAATCACTCAATATATTGAAATATCCCTCACAATTTGTATCTGGTCGAAACAAAATTGGGTTTGTGGACTGGTGTACGACGGTATGTGGGGGAATTACGAGTATTTTGGGGTGATTTTCATGTGTTTTATCTCATGTGAGCTTTGGTGCTGATCTCATGTATTCTATGCATAAGATGATGCGTGCACGCCAATCTGGGCATCTAACCACCTGGCCCTCGGGGTGTTAGCGGTTTGCTTGGGTACGAGCGGCATCTACTATCGCCGCCCAATGTGCAGTGAGCGAGCGTTGGGACACAACCGCTCCAGTGTGAGTGGCGGCATGAGTCCAATCGAACCGGATCCACGCGGACACAAGCCACTGCACATATGCCATCATCATCGTCGTATTCGAAAACGATGATGTCGTCTATTGGAAGTGAGGGTGAAGCAGTCAGCTGCGGTGGTATGGGATCGGCCATGACCAATCTCGCGTAGACTGCCTCGAGCTCTCCCAGAAATTGAACTTGTCGTGACTCGGATCCCTCTTGCCGAGCTTGACACGGGGTTTCGCGGGTACAGTACAGTTGCGAGTATGAGGAATTTAAAAATCTTGAAATGACCTAACACTGGTCGACGATCTGTCCCGCTCACTTTCGCCCCTCGGCTGTTGTTTATTTTGTTCTTGTGTTTCTTCTTCCTGGACATATTCCATTTTGGTTAGTGGATTTGATAAATTCACTGTGGTTCTGAGTTTCGCCACTTACCCATCCCTGAAATGACGATAAAGTGCATTTTACAACCCCTCGGCAATGAAAGGGTTAGACCTGGTAGAAATACTTCAAACCTTGATTTCCATTGGCTCCGTACGTACCGAACGAACCACGGCGATGAGCACGTCAGCGTCATGCTGGCTAAAATGGCCATCAAGGCGGCGGTCTTACTCAAGCTCACAAATTTGATCGCCTCGAAGGCGTGGCAGCTACGTTTCCTTCGTCGTCACCGCCTTTCCCTTCGGTCCAAGACTCGCCAAGGCCAAATTCGACCTGCCGACGCGGACGCAAAAGCCGAAGCCTTTGAAAAAAAGTTCGCGAGAAAATTGCGGAGCTGGGAGTGGACCGTGTATTTAACGCTGATAAGACAGGTATTTATTGATTACAATTGGCAATTTAACAGAATCTTACGTTTCTTTAAGCTGTTATGTTTGAATACATTCCCAAACGAACCATCGAGCCAACCAGATCAAAGACTGTGTGGGTTCGCTGCGGCAGTGGCACGAAGACTCGTGCAACCGTAATGCTGCTTGTCGACTCCCTCGGTAACAAAATGAAGCCAACGGCCGTCCTAAAGACGGTGCCATCCAAACTCCCTCATGTCAACGCCATCAACCTGGGAGAGCGACACGAGTTTGGTGTGCGAACGTTCGCCAGAGTCAAGCAGATCCAAACGGCAACAGGCATGAAAGTGTACGGCAATAAATCAGGCTGGTGGAACGAGTGTTCTATTTTTGAAAAAAACATTTTGCCAATCGCGATAATCCAGAAAAAACCGGTCTGTTGCTGCTGGACGAATTTTCGGGACACTGGACGAGTACGCAAGTACGCGACTGAGATCAACGTCCACCTGATGGAAGTCCAGGGGGGGGGGGGGGGGGGGGT
>JAADWJ010000710.1:0-13149 GCA_023336165.1 Pythium monospermum | reverse complement strand
GTATTGCTGCTCTTTTTCTTCTTGCTGGTGGAGAAGCACATCTTCCAGTTTCTTGGCCTTGGCGTTTGTATCCTTTTCCACGACTTCTAGATCTTCCAGTGTGCCGCTAATGCCCTCGGCGAGTCGTTTGAGGTTTTTCTGGACGTTTTGCAGTTCAATTTTAAGGGAAACCATATCCACGGCCTTGTGGTTTTCATCGTCCTCCTGGTCGTCTTGTACGTTGATGGCGTCGATGCTGCGTGCGACGCTGAGTTCCAGCTGCTGCAAGATCTGTAGATGCGCTTCCACGTGGTCGATGGACACGTCCGCGGCCGCAGAGCCCGTGAGCGTCGCTTCCACTTCCGCGGTTGAAGTTGCCGCGCCGGCCGCGGTCGTTTGTATGGCTGCGCCGGCTGCGAGTGGTGGCTCTTGCTGGTCTTGCTGGTCTGATACTAGTGGCGGTGGAGCTGTGGTTGGCTTGATGCCGATGGCCTTGAGCTGCTCGTCGGTGAGCAGCGCGATTTTTGTTGGCTCGGAAGTCGCCAACGGCAAGTCGTCGGCCGACGTGAATCGGTCATTGGAAAGAACAGCAGACGCAGTTGGCGATGCGATAACTTGCGTTGGAATGAGCGTATTTTGGTCCATCGGTTGTGCATGGCTGGTGGTGATGTACAACGCCACTGCCATGGTGAAAACCACGCGATGGCGCATGAGGCGGGGAGCAACACGAAGCATTTTCGACAAAACCAACTCGCTGAATCTCATCATGAGATTTCATGCAGGTTACAGGGAACCACATGGGGTTACATGTAACTCCAGTAGTAACCCCCGGGACCCTTTTGACCATCACTCTTACATCCACGGCAACACCATGTGGAGCCAACAATGATTAGAGAGATTTAATGTGATCGAAGTCCCGTCATTTGAGCATTCGCGGCAAGAAGGAAAGACAAGCAAACGATGGCGCGGAAGCGGTTCCAGCTCGTGGACACAAACGACAATGAGGTACCTAACCTCGTCTGTCTTCGTCGATATTGAAGATGTCGATGCGTTCCGAGATGCAGTCAAGGACACGCTGAAGGACAGCCATCTCGCAGCGATCGCTGCATCCGACTCCACTTTCTACGCAACCTGAGCGGCATACGCCGATCAGCAGCCTTTGGAAGACGAGTTGTTGATTAAAGCGCTTGGTGGATCGAAAGAAACTTGCGCTTTTCGTGGTAGTTCCCTTGCGACCGAGTGCCGTGCCAGCGGAATTGCCATCGCAAGTGTAAATGAAGAATCTCATGGATAATATACCAAAGCCAATATGTGAGAAGAGCGCTGGAAAAGAGTCGCCCTGTGAAGGAGGTTCCCTTAGGTAATGTATTGCGAAAAAAAATATCTCTTGTTCTAACTCCTAGTGCTCTTATGCTTGATGGGAATTTTCCCATGCGTTTATAAGATGCATCATATGCGTCTGATACAAGTTGCGTCCCACCAAGACATCTATGGGTACGCCTTGATGCTCCACCTTGGTGTCAGGCAATCGTTGGAGCAACAGCTTCGTGAATGCACTCATCTGCTCGAAGCTGAGGATGGACTTTGTCGTCATCACATCGCTTCGGCGCGGGAAGCACATCCTTGCATAATTCCCAGAAGACACTTGATCTGAGAAATGGCGCGCCAGGTACCGTAAATGCGCACACCGCTCCCGCTCGCTCCTGTCAAATGCCATTTTGAATTTTTGTTCAGCAAAAGAACGCTCCTTGGTCAGTTGTAGGTTTCCCCATGCGTCGGAAGAGGTGCTGCTGTCCACTGGCTGGCTCAAGATGGACACGATGTCGTTGGCTGTGCGAACGGTATGCACCATGGCATGTGTCAACACTGCGCGTATTTGCTCCGTTATCGCCGAGGCGTTCAGGTCGAATTCCACCAGCTGCGTCTTGCTTTCATCGCGCAGCACGCGAAAATGCGCAAAACGCGCACAGCAGACAGGCTGGCGATCCAGATGAGCGGTCCCGCCAAATTGGTCACAAAGCATTTGTCTGTACTGGTGAGAAAACGGCCGCAGGGCGATACTGAATCAGAGATTTTCGAGCTCACCGGATGCAGCCACCATGTGGAACTTGCTTCGTTCGTCAATATGCCGAACCGTTTTTGCAGCTCCGACTGAATATTTTTATAGATCCCTCCTCCGATCGGAATGCAATAGATGAAGAGCGAGTTGTCGGTCGGTCGTGGCCATTCTTGATTTGGATTTTCAAGAAGATGGTAATTGAGTTCCAGTCTCAAGCGATCCGCAAACAGCCAAAGATTGCCAGCAGTATCGGGGATGTACAGCAACGATTCGACCAAGCGCGTGAGGCACGTGACCACAAACTTATACAACGTGTGATGTGGTAGCTCAAAGGCCGGAAACTGATGGCGCATGGGCGTGTGGATGTTGTCGCCAGGCATCACACCGTTGTCGGCCAAAGTACGCAGCACGGATACCAATTGCTCACTGAGTGGGGAGAGCATCGTTTCCACGCACGACTGCAGGCCTTCACAGCTGTCGCACTGCATGTTGATCGTCATGCTGTCAGTCAAGTGCTCATCGACAGAGGTGATCTGGGCATCGGAATTTGCCGCCATTGGGTTCAACATCGCGAGTCCACCAAGTTGGGAGAGTACCTTACGCAGGTACCACGACGAGAGGATGTGGGAGCCAAGCACCTTGAATGACGGCGTGAACGGATGGTGGCAGGTGAGACATAGCGGCGGCGAGCCACTCCACATGAGTGTCGCTACCGCGGTGTCTACTGTATAGCGATGGGGCGCGGCGGGCAGAGACCAACGGGCAGAGCGATCCTGTGTCTGCTGTATGAGCTCATGAATCGCAGACAAGGATCTCTGAAGCTCCACCTCGCAGAGTCTCGTCAACTCCGCTTTTGACTGCTGCACTTGTTCATCTTGTTGCTGCCGAGCCATCATACGCGCCGCCACGTCATCGAGCGTGAAAGCGACGGCTGCATTCTTGGTTTTTCTTTTGCTGGCTTCTTTTTTGTTGGCTTTCTTTTTATTTAGCACGAAAAAGATGTGTTGGCAACCCGAGATCACATCTGCAAATGGCGACACTTTTTGCAATTTATCCAGCACTGCGCGTCGTTCATTCATCGTCTGATACACTTTTGCGTCCACGTTGATCTTGTCTCGCTTTTGGGCCTTGGGATTTAGGTGTTTGGGCGCCAACAACCTCAGCAGACAGAGCAGTGCGATGCTAGCGATGATGTTGAAGTGTTGCAGCTTGTGAAGTTTGTGCGTTGGTTGACTCAAATCCAGCAAATCCAGCAGCAAAGTGGCTTCCCACTGCTGCAGCTCGGATTCAAGCAGCGATCGAGAAGCGTCGAACGAAGTCAGCGCAATTGGGGTCTGCGTACTGTTGGCTTCAAGAGTTTCTGCTGCTCCTACCGCATTCTCAGTGAAAATCTTTTTCACATTTATCATGTAGTTCAAACAGTCACGTTGATCTTGGCTCACAATCGGTTGCGGCACCGCGGAAGGAACGTCAAAACAGGCGGGATGGGTCTTGCGATGCCGCTTGAAACCAGACTTGTCGAAAGTTGCTGAGCAGCTACGACACGTCGTCAGCAGTGCGGATGCGACACGCATCGACGTGGGCTGCCGCGGTGGAGGATCAACGCATGACCAACAGCGCGGCGAGATACCGGTACAATGCTGCTTGTAAACTTACTGGGTTAAGCGCACGCCGCAACGACCTACGACGAGCAACTCGTCCTGAGAGGTGGCAGAAACAGCCGCAGCAGGTGAAGACTTGGAAGGGATTTGCGACATGGCTGCGATTGTCGTCAGAACCGGTGCTGAAGGCGCGCTGGTTGCACCAGCGGCGGAAGGAGTCAACTCCACGTCGATCTCCACAGTCTGGCTCATTTTTCAGCTTGGAAAAGATCGATCTTGAGCAAAAAAAAAACACCTGATGCAAGTTGCAGAGAACAACTGGTTACTTACTACCTGTAACCTCAGCCGTAACCCATCCGGCGGACTTGACCATCACTCAGAGTGTCGGCAAAGTGCGGATTGATTGCAACGTCAAGTGCGGATTGAAGTTGCCAATGAAACCAGGAAAGGAAACGAGCGGGGGCATTGTCGTGTCCGCCAAGTCACCGCTGCAACAGAGTGTCAGGTGGTTGAACGACATCCGTCAATACATACTGAAGGTTGATGAGGAGCCCATCGGAGAACGCGATCCAGGCGTTTGGTCACACCTCAGGCACTATTTTGGTGGAGCGATCTGGTAAATTTTGAAATCTCCATTAAAATACAGCAAATTTCGATGAAGAAAGAAATGAGGATTATAGTATTACTACTCGTCCATGGTGTACCGCGCAATGGCTCCCAGCCAGTCCGTGCATGGCATCAAAAAATCATCATAGTCCTGGGCGCTCACCTTTTTTCTGGCGATCGCTTCCTTCACATCAACAGCCGTATTGTGTCCGATAATTTGTGGATTGACAGCAACAGGGTTGGCCAGTGGATCCAGCAAATGCATGTCCATGCGGACGCGGCAGTTTCGCGGGTAGTCACCAAACTGGCTGGTGGTTCCGTTGAATAAAAAAATGATCGCGACTCGGCGATAACACTCCCGCGCTTGGTTCAGCATCCCAATCGCACGGAGCACACGCACAATCGCCGTGCCACTCACATTCCATTCGTTGGAATTGTGGCGAGCCGATACAAACAGCGCCACGCGTGGCTGGATCTCAGTCAGCCGCTTCTCTTGCTTGAGCTCCATATCCAAAAGCTTCGTGCTTCCTTCAAGAGGCGGCCGTTGAGGCAGCAAACAGTACCCGTCGACAGAGCTCATGAACGATGCTGGACATGGATGGTAGCAATGCTCTTGCAGTGGGTCGTCCGGTTCGCCAGCCATCAACTGGGTGTTGCGCGGCAGGCGCGCGCTCACCCAATCCAGTTTGTGGAAGGACAGCGGCCGTACCGTTCGCCATTTAATCGTACCGCCTTGGGCCAGTCGACTGTGGGTACGTGGTCCACACAAAATCACTCAAATGGGGATGCAACCGCCGCAACAAAGACTCGCGTTCGCCTTGGGGCAGCAGCCACATACGATCGCGGAGCGTGTGAGCGACGAAAGACGACGCCAAGCAGATCTCTTCAGGATTCTCTTGCCAAGCGCCAATCGAGCTGTTGCTGCCACTGCTGCTGTTGTCTGTGGTGGTGGTGGTGGTGGTGGTACTGGTACCAGTTCTGGCAGGCACACGGTGGATGAAACCCGCTTGGGCGTCTTGTTAGCCGTCCAGCGGAGACACCAGCAGCTGATGCAAGTCGCGTGTGTCAAACGCATCGGTGATCATAGCAGCCATGCGACGTTGGTAGAAACCATTGGGATCTCCGTTGAGACACAGATCAGCCACGCCACCAAACACATCAAGCCGCTCGTTGATCGCGCAATGGCCCAGTATCAGAAGCTCTTTGTGCAACAGCGAGTCGTCGCCTCCAGCAGACTGATCACGATCACGGCGCGCAGCAACACCTTCCGGCCACTGGTCGATGGTTGAAGAGTGCAGTGCTTCTGGGTCGCCCATCGCATCCATCGCATGGACGAGTTCGTCACGACTCCACAACGGCATACACAGCGTCGCTGACTTGACACCGTGGGTCACGATGCGTTGGTAGCATGGCTCCGTCGCGCTTGTGCAGCATACAGTTGTCACGCCGTCTGGGACGACGATGTCAGGCGGTCCATCAAAGAGCATGATGCAAGGTACCCCATTGTCGCGTGCGATCTTGATGGTGGAGCGCAAATAGCTCGAGGAACGTTCCACTTTGGATGGTTGTGGATTGAACGCCGGCGGCCACCAGACGGCCATTTCAGCCATGACCGAGTGGTCATTAAAAACTGCGACCACGATGATCTCGTTCGGGGAATCGGCACGGTACCGCTCATAGAAATACGCGAGGAAGAGCGACTTGCCAATGCCTGGATGTGTTTCATGGTGAGTGAGTGAGTGAGAGGTAATCGTAGAGAACGGAAGATAAACTTGGGAATGCCAGGCCATACCTGGTGTAGTGATCGTGACGACACCACACTTGTCTTTTCGGATATGCTGCACAATTTGCTGGTAGAGCGGGTCGTAACATGGACGCACGTAGAACTGCTGCTTGCCGTAAGAATGGTGCATGGGCAAGTCGCCATGGATCTTCATCACGCTTGAATTTGGTGGTAAGGGCCATTCTGGAGAGCGGTAGCTCTCATTCGGACTCTGTGCGGCTCCCATCGTGAAGCAAAAAAGGCGAATGAACTGGAAATATACGGGTGGACTTGACCTTGGTCAGGTGCCGTCAACGATGTTCTTTCACCAGATTCAAACAGCGACGTGGGCGAGTTAAACTTTCTTCAGAATGCACGCTTCACATCCGTCCATCAGATTGATGGATATGACGGCGCATTCGCGCTTGCAGGCGCAGATGGCACCTTGCTTGCTTCCACGATGCCCGCCGTAGGTCCCAAGGGAGCGTGTAGTTGTACTACTTTGTTGGTTGCGAGGAGTCCAGAGCTTGAAGGTCTGCTGGCGGTACTGTGGTTGGCTTGATGCGGATGACCCTGGTTGACCACGTGATTCATGCCAAAGCGAGAGATAACACTGAATCTCACTGGTTGCTTTGCATATAAGAGTGATGGTCAAAACGGTGGAGTGGGTTACTGCAGGAGTTACATGTAACCCCCGTATGGTTCCCTGTAACTTGTTTGAAATCTCATGACAGCGTGAGTTGGTTTTGCCGTCCGCCGACGATTTGCCCGAAAACCCTGCTCGACTTGATGCGCTTTAAGTGCGGATTGACCTAACTAAGTGCGCATCGAAGTGGCTACTTTTTTCCCCCTGCAACGCTATAGGAAAGCAATGGCATTGGCGAACAGGAAAGGCAACCAAAGACCAAGATGAGTATGCGTAGCCTGCCCACTGTGCCTGCCAATCTGCCCCTCCAGCATCCACGCACCGTTGGCACGAATTTCTACAGACGCCAGTGTTATCGCGAATACTTGATCAAGGTCCGTGCGCTGTTCAAGCGGCAAGATGTGGATATCGTGACGGTCACAGGCTCGCCAGGTACAGTACATACCCCCCTCTTCACGGAATGCTGTCATTTCACACACGCCTGACTATGAATTTGAGATTGCGTATATCCACAGGCATCGGCAAGTCCATGTTTTACGTGTATTGCTGGCATCATTTCCACGACTTGCGTCCATCCGCGACGACCACGGCGTTCGGGCGTCAGTCGACCCCGCGGGACCCTGTTAAATGGATCACTACGCCGAAGGGCCCCAAGCAAGATGGCCCGCTTCAAAAGAGGCAGCGCACAGACGGAACATACATGGACCATGTTATCCACCTGTGCGATGGCACACCAGACCAAGTGCCACTTGGTGGAAAGGCCGTGTGCTTCACTTCTTTGGATGATGAATGGCTGCGCGACGCAGAAAAGTGCGAGCGCCACGCCATTTTGTACTTTCCACCGTGGGGCGAAGACGAGCTGGTGGACGCAGCGGCCCAACTCGGTATCGTGGACGAAAAGACGGTGCGCGAGCGGTTCCGGATCCTGGGCAGCAATGCGCGGGCGTGTCTCGCGTCGGGTGCTTCGCGCGCGTTTGACCAGCACCAGACGAGGTTGTATCGCCAGATCAAGCGTATCGACGACCTTCCATTGCTTCGAGCACACCTGCTGTCGGTGGAAAGTGGAGCGTGTGAGGGCCACTTGATGTGCCAATACTTCCCCAAGGACGATGGATCCCAATACGATATTATTCCCGCGTCAAAGTACGTTCGCGACGTCATCGCCGACAAAGTCCACCAAGTGACCAAAGAAAAGAGAGAAGAGTTCATGGAATGGATTCATGGAATCCCATAAAGTTCGGCGTTGTCCGGATTACTCTTCGAGTCAGTGGCTCACGACAGGTTGTGCAAAAAAGGAACATCTCGTATAATGGAGTTGCAGAACTCGCGAGCTGCAACTGCCCCAGTCGTCGAAGATTTGACTTTTGAAGACAGCAACCGACTAGAACGGTACCCCCAACACACGCGAATCTCAACAACGACTCGAGCCTACCGGAGGGTCCGTACTTGATGCCAGACGCCTGGAATTTTCCGTCCATCGACTCATTTTATATTGAGAGAGATGCCGACGACCGCCAGCAGATCAAATGGGTTGCGATGTTCCAGATGACAACTGCTGCGTATCATCCAATCAAGACAAGTGGCATCCTATTCGTGCTCAATAAGCTGGGCGTTCTTGATCTGTTTTATCGAGAACGCCGGCGGTTGAAACTGGTGTTTGTCGTTCCGAGTGACAGCACACTTAACACGCGCCAAACCATTGTCAGCAACTCGGCAAAAGGCGATTCGGAGGTCAGTCAGCTGATTGGTGTTACTCCAGACGAAATCGACGAGCTGAAGAAGCAGAACATTGAGACGATCGAAGATCTCCAGAAAAGGTGCAATGAGGACGAGCTGCCCAAGCTCACACGTAGGCTGACCATCCATGAAGGCATGTGGCTGAAAGACGCGCGTCAGTTTCGACTCCAGATCCCAGTCCCGGACCCGCGCACCACGCACCACGCCGTGGTTGGAGATCCTGAGATATAGTCCAGTTTGATTTCATGGCTGCAGAATGTGTACGAGAGTATCGGCATTAGCATTAGCATTGTGGCCATCAGAAAATTTTGTCCGCTACAGAGCGAGTCCACGGATCCAAATGACGAACAAGACACAATGATCCTTATATATCCCGGTCGTTTAGGAAACGGAAAGATCCGCTAACTTGTGGTTTCTTTTGAAGAGATCGTTCCAACATAAAGCGGAAGTCCTTCCAGCCATCTCGCGGACTTCCACACGAAATGTCTTGCTGCTGCTTGGTTCACAGTCCCATTGTCTTTTGCTCGCTCCACGTCTTCGACCGTGTGGAGACCAACTAATTGTGGGAAAACGGCAACATGGTTGGCCACCGGATCAAACAAGTTGGTATCAAGGCGGACACGTTTGCCACGACCGGAACCGCGTGCGTGGTAGTAGTGGCCAAGAGGATCGGTGATGGTGCTGTTGGAAATGACGAAAACGATCGCGGCATTCAAATAATTGTCGCGCGCCTTGTCCAGCATCCCAATCGCATGCAGCACACGCGTGATCGCGGTGCCACTTACATCAAATTTGCGTTCGGGATCGTAAAAGTCTTCTTGCCGAACGAATGCAAAGAGCACCACGTCTGGCAAAACCGTAGTGAGGAGCCTCTCCTCCATAATATCCGAGGTGGAGCGTTCTACGCCACTTTCAAGAGGCGGCCGTTGAGGCAGCAAGCAGTACCCATCAACAGAGCTCATGAAGGTCGCTGGGCATGGATGGTAGCAATGCGGTTGCAGTGGGTCGTCGGGCTCGCCAGCCATCAACTGGGTATTACACGGGAAGCAAACAGTCAACCAATCGCGCAGTGAATCTTCTGGCCGTGTCGTTCGCCACGTGAACGTACCGCCTTGGATCAGTCGACTGTGCGCACGACTAGTCCACACAAAATCGTCCAAATGAGACCGCAACGGAGATGGACTCTGCATCCACCGCAACAAAGACTCGCGTTCGTCCGGTGGTAGCAGCAGCACACGGTCGTGGAACAGCTTGTCCACGAAAAACGACGCCAAGCAGCACGCTTCTGGCTCTTCTCCAGCTTCGACTGGCGAGCTGCTGCTGTTGGTATTGGTGGTGGCGGTACTAGTAGTTGTCATGGGAGGCATGCGATGGATCAGTCGTTGACGGAGAGTCAAAGATTCGAAACCTTCTTGCTTGCCATGGAGTGGAGTGGCCAGCAGCCGTTGCAAGTCACGTGCGCCACTTGCCTTGGTGACCATAGACGCCATGCGACACTGGTAGAACCCATTGGGATCTCCGTTGAGACACAGATCGGCCACGCCGCCAAACACATCAAACCGCTCGTTGATCGCGCGATGGCCCAGTGTCAGAAGCTCTTGGAAGAACCAGTTGGATTTTCTGCTCCACAGTTTTTGCACGGCTTCGATGGCTGGATAGTGCAATGCTCGTGGGTTGCACATCGCTTCCATCGCCTGGACCAGCTCTTCACGACTCCACAAAGGCATACACAGCGTCGCTGCCTTGATACGCGTGGCGGCATGTGCGAGCAGTCCGTTGTGGATGTGGCTGTACAGCACACCGTTTTGACTCCCGCTGGCACGAAATCAGGCGGTCCATCAAAGAGAACGATGCAGGGCAGCTCACTTGCTCGCGCCATCGCGATAACGCCGTGCAAGTCGGTTGGGGTGCTATCACTTTGTTCTTTGGATGGTGGTGGAACGCACGACCGCGGCCACCACATGGCCATTTCAGTCATGACCGACTGCTCGTTAAAGGCTGCCACCACGATGATCTCGTTCGGGAACTCGACGCGGTACCGCTCGTAGAAGTACGTGAGGAAGAGTGACTTGCCGATGCCTGGAGACGTTTATAGCGACTGAGTGGGTAGTGTGAGTGGGTGAGTGAGAGACGTATAGCAAGGCCAACCTGGTGTGCCTGTGACCGTGACCATATCACACTGGTTCTGTTGTAAACGGTGCATCACTTGTTGGTAGTACTGGTCGTAACATGGACGCACGTAGAATCGGTGCTTGTCGTAAGGTTGTTGCATGGGCAAGTGGCCACGGAACGCCATCACGCTTGAGTCTGGTGGTAAAGGCCATGCCGGGAGGCAAGAGGCGGGGTGCGTGCTGTGGTGGTTGCTAGCCATCCTGTATGGTGTGAGTGAAAGTGCCGATACAGATGCGACAGTTGTTGTGCTGTGATTGACCCCAGGCCATCACTGTCCAGTGTCCTTTTTCGCATCTTTTTCCTGGATTTTCCTGAAGAGAGAGAACAGTAAATCGATGGTGATTGTATATTTTGTTTTTCATTTGGACTTGGTAATCTCCCTTTTTATACGTTATTGTCTGTGTCATTGTTCTGTTCATGGAGTAGTTTGTTGTGCTTGGCTGGGTCGTTTGTACTTCCAGTCGTCTTCATCTGCATGGGTTCTGCAGTCGCAGCTCGGTACAGAAACCCATGCTGTTGTGGCTTGTGGCGGCCGACTTCTTCCAGTGGGAGTGTGGCTTGTTCCAGTAAAAAGGCAAACGCATCGCGGATTTCTTGCGATGGGAATTCCAAGTGAAGTTCGCGAAACCGCGTCGCGACTGTCAGCGTCGTCGTGGCGTTCAGTGGCTCGCCCGTGGTTGCCGAGGATGGTGGAGACGACGACGATGAGGATGAGGAGGAGGAGGCTGATGACGTGGACACTGGTCGCTTCTTCTTGGACTTGTTCTTGGCACTGCCGTCGCTGCTTGCGTCCACGTCATCCACATCAAACGAACTGCTGCTATCCGTGGTCTCGGTCGTGGTCGTGGTCTTGGCCGTCGACCGCACAGCGTCTTCGTCCTGGCGGCAGCAGCTCTTTTCACAGTCCGCGATGCCACAAAGAGTCTGGAAAAACGGCGAGTCTTCACCCATGGAAATGGCACGGATATCTTTCAAGTGGACTGACGAGTCCAGCATCGCTGCTGTCGGTCCAGAGGAGCAACCACGATCGCTGCTGCTGGGCGACATGGGCGGTGGCAGCGTCGCCATGCGTGGCGAGATGCCAGGAGACGCGACTGGCTCACTGGTGCTGGACGATGAGAAGCTTATCCGCGACGAGGTCACAGCGGACCCACTGTGTTCGCCCGAGTCTTGGGTCGCTGTCTCGTACGAGTCCGACACAGCCGAGCACGACGACGACGACGACGAAAGTGATCGCGCTTTGTTCAACGAGAACGCGGCAAACGCCACACCGCCACTGGCTGACCGTGCAGCCGCTTGCTGGTCACCACCAGCTGTCGACGTCGCCACTTTCCCCGCACCAGTTGTGCGACGGAATGACTTCCACCAGGTCTTATCGATCCAACTGGAACTACCCGTGCTGGTCGTGCTGCTGGTCGAACTGGCCTTGCTGAGTTGTTGTTGCGACGACGCAGTGGGCAGTTGTTGTTGTTGCTGTTGTTGAAGTTGCAGCTGTTCGTTTGGGTGGAGACTTCCAAACATCGCACTGCGTTCCGAGTCGTCACACAGAATCGGCTCACTGTGGCGACCGCCTTCCGCATGTGGTGGGGTTCCTCCTGTTGATGGGCCACCACTGTCCAACGAACTCAGCCGAGCGATCTGTGGGTGGGTCACGACTTGCGCTTTCTTGCTTGGTGTACTACTGCTGCTACCAAAGCCGAAAAAAGACGTCAAGCTTTTGGCATTTTGGTGGTACTTGAGCAAGCCTCTCTTCAGCAACTTCGGCTGCCAAGACAACACTTTCCCATCGGTCGAAAGCCGCAGCTTGGTGCGATGGGGTTGCCCCTGGCGGCCATGCTTGACCACTTCAAAACCAGTGGTGGACGTCAACTTTTTCCGGATCGTATCGGCGACGACTTGCTTGCGTTGCATCGCTTCTTCACGCTGCCGTGACTCGGCTTCGTGGCGCGTTTTGTCCAAGATTTGTTTGCCTTCCATGATCCATGGGTGGACTTTCAATTCACTTGTCTTGGGTCTCAGCTCAGGCTTGATATGAAGCATTTTCGTGATCAATTCTTTCACTGTTGGATCCACCGACGCCCAGTCTTTGGATGGGAACCGGACATTGAAACGATGCGTTCGTAACTGGGAGAGCTTCATTGGGAACGGCGGGTACCCGCACAGCATGATGTAGGTCACCACGCCCAGGCTGAACACATCCACTTCGACGCCGTAGGGCTTGCCGTCCAAGATCTCAGGCGCCGCATAGCCTGGCGTACCACACGAGTCGACCGACTTCTCGCTGGCATCGCTGAGCTGCTTGGCGAACCCAAAATCACACAGCTTGATACAATGTGAGTCGCTGCTGAGCAACACATTCTCAGGCTTGACGTCGCGGTGGATGATCGCGTTTGAATGGCAATAATCCAGCGCTTCACATAACGCGGCCGCGACTTTTTGCGCTTCAGGTTGTGGGAATTTGCCTTGTTTCACGATTTTATCAAACAAATCGCCGTTTTCGGCCAATTCCATGATCAAATAACACTTGGCGTCATCTTCAATGACTTCGTAAAGCCGCATGATATGGTCGTGGTGGACCGACGCGAGC
>JAADWJ010000709.1:0-13184 GCA_023336165.1 Pythium monospermum | reverse complement strand
TATTGATCCACGACTGGATGATCTTTTTCTTGCTGTTGTATCCAGGCTTCCAGGTTTTCCAACTCCTGCTGTTTTTGCTTGAGCTCAATCTTTTCGGACGCTTTGGGCTCCAGTGGTCTAGTCATACTCGTCGCAGGTAGGTCGGGATCGTGTTTTGCCTCGGGTTGTTTTGTTTGTGGTGGCGCTTGACCCTGCGTGACGATTCGTTGCTGAGCCAGCGCAAACACATCCTTTTGACCGGCCAAGATCCGTGTTCTCTTCTTTTTCTCTTTGGTCCAATATAATTTGCCAAGGCACTGTTCATCCAGTACAAAGCAAACATCAACGTTGAAATTGCAGTTGATTTGGCAAATGGGATTCCGACGTGTGCGTACCTTTTCCTGCGCGCGTGCTTGAAGGTTGAAGATGGGCTTGAGCAGCTCTTTGTGCTTGGCGCACAACATCGCAAATTCGTCTGCCGAGTGTACAAGGTGATGAGAATGTAAGTGCTCTCTCCTTCGGAAAACCTGTGTCTTCGTGAAACAACACTGACTCTTGTCAAGTAAACCGTCGCCGTGTGCATCCACCTCGGTGATGATTTGCTTGATCTCCGGCGCCAGCTTGGTTGTATTGAACAGCAGTCGGAACAAACTGTCACACTCAGCCGCATCTAATGTCCCGCTGTCGTCGTCATCTACCACCACGAGCCCCGCCATTCAGCTAGTATACCTTCCATCACAGATTGCAACAAGCTGGACAAGAGGTCGACAACTCACCGTACAAGTGGAAGACGTGGGCCACGATATCATCGGTGCTCATGGTACAAAAATTCCAAATATTGAGCACAAAGTCGTCAAACGCCACATCTCGTGCAGCCGACTGGTGACCCAGCGCACTGAAGACTTGGTCCGAGAGCCGCGTGCGTGGAAGCCCAAAGTAGACGTGAAACTCATCAAGATCGATCGAATGGCTTCCGCTGCGCGTAAAATGGTTCCACCACGTTACAAGCATGTAAGTGCCCAGCTCACTGTTTTATCATGAAATGGTGCGTGTGGGTCAGAAAGTTGCTCACTCGATGTCCATCGCGGCAAAAATTCGGTAGAAGCGAAGACCTGTGTCCCGAAAATCGACTACAATGACAAGTGCGTACGTGGTTCCATATTACATTTTGCAACCGACAAGGAGAAGCAGCATCATGTGGGTCTGACAAACTTTGTAAGGATTCCATCGCAGCGAGCACATTGGCGTTTTTGAGATGTCGACGGTACTGATCCTGCAGGTGGATTTCCTCTTTACTTTCACTGCATCCCATTTGCAACTGCTCAAGTCACTCAATTATTGAGATGACAAGCAACACAAAACGAGTCAAGAGTTCTCCAGGAATCAGAATTCAACCTTCTGGTGGTGATGGCGGCGTATTTGCCTAATCGTGGCCGTCATCAATACTGGGCAAAGCACTTTTTGATTATCACTCCTCGGGCCAAGAACTGACCCGTCTATCCATTTTTGGATTATTGTCGCATGAGGTCGGAGGCAGCGGCTATTTGCGGTGAAGGCTTGCAGATGACGCTGAAAATGAACTGTGCAGCTTTCTAGAAGGCAGAGCATTGATCAAGCGGAGTGTCTCATTCGAAACCAACAACCTCACTCTTTGACGATCAGAAGAAGAAGGCAGTATTTGGTGCTGCTGTGGTCAGAGGCGGATACGCTTGCTCTTCATGAAGGTGCAGCCCATGCCGCTTTTCGCGACCGACCTTCGAAGCGGCGACACATCCGAGTCTGCCAAGACCCAACTTTTAGTGAAGAGCACGTCTGAGCAAGAGATCAAGACAGAAAAAGAGATGGCTACGAACATCAGCAATAAAGCGAGACAACAAGCTGCGGTCGAGCAAGCGCGAACGATCGCAGTGGCCTCCGCTGTCCAAAGCCAGCAGTTCCCATCAAATGCTGTCAAGACGTCGATCTACACGCTGTACAATTTTGTACCAAAGAATTTTTTCAAGCAGTTTACTCGGTTTTCCAACGTCTACTTTCTCTTCATCACGGCGCTTCAGTTAATTCCAGAGGTGACCTCGACTCCCGGTTTCCCGACGATGATCGTGCCGCTCGTCTTCATCATTGTCGTCAGCGCTGTGCGTGACCTCATTGAAGATTTGGATCGCCACCAGTCCGATAACTTGCAGAACCGAGCTCGTGTTGCCAAGCTGAGCAGTGGGGGCTCATCTGAAACTCGACTCTTTGCGGATGGCATTTGTTCAGATCTGGGTGTTGGCGACCTCGTGCGTGTCTGTCAGAACGAAGAAATTCCAGCCGATCTTGTCTTGCTGGCGACCAGTCGTGGTCAAGGCCAGTGCTTCGTCATGACGGCAAACCTCGATGGCGAATCGACACTCAAGCCAAGATACGTGCTCCCAGAGCTCTGCACACCACCATATGGGCGTGATTGCTTCACCGCCGAGGGCGAACTCACTAGCGAAGGAGCCGCACGGATCAAGCAGATCACCGTCGAGTGCGAACCTCCAAATCGCCGCATTGATCGGTTTGAAGGATCCATCAAACTACCGGCAGTTGTGGTTGCACTTGCTGCTCTAGGCATTGAAGGAGGATCCCAGGATGACGGCGGATGGGATTTGGACATCACAAACGTGCTGCTCAAGGGCACACAGCTCAAGGACACGCCGTGGGTGATCGGAGTCGTCGTGTACACGGGCGATGACACCCGTGTGCGCCAGAATTCCTCAGAGACACCGATCAAACAGAGCTGGTTGTATCGGTTTATCAACAAAATCACACTGTGGGTCGTGTTGGCACAAATCGTCATTTTAACGGTCGCTGTGGCTGTCCAGAAGCGGCTCATGAGCTCCACCAGCGTTATCGCGAACCCGTACATCGACGAAGACGTCAAGAATTCGGACACACTGGATCTTGTCTACCTCTTCTTGGCCTACATGCTTCTCTTCTCCAACTTTGTGCCGATTTCTCTTCAAGTAACGATCGACTTGACGCGGTATTTCCAAGCCATTGTGATCCAGCGCGACCCAGAGATGCATATGCCAGAGCCACCGTCACTCACGGGCTCACGAAGACGGTTATCCGGCGTTCTAGGGATGCAAGCAGCCCACAACAAACGACATTTCGTGCGCGTGCAATCGTCCGAGTTGAACGAAGAGCTCGGCCTGATCGAGCATATTTTCACCGACAAGACCGGTACATTAACTTGCAATCGAATGGAATTTCGATCTTGCCACGTGGATGGCGAGACTTTCAACTTTGATGACAAACAAGGGTGTCTCCATGCGGTTGCCACAGCTCAGGACGGACTTGTGTCGTTCAACGACTCATCTTCGTCCACAGTCTCATCGCCCGTTCGCAAGATGATATCATCGCTAATCAACTTACCATCATCAGATGACGTCGTGCAGCAAGATCCAGCACGTTGGGGCCAAGAGAAGCTCTTGTCGCCCCAAATGAAAAAGTTTTTGTTGAATCTAGCGGTAAACAACTCGATCTCGCCCAGTTCGAGGGATGCTCAAATTACTTCCGCCAGTTTGTCACGCACAGAGTACTCTGGTCCGTCCCCGGATGAGAAGGCACTGGTCGGTGCGGCTGCTCGGCTTGGCATCCAGCTCACTTACCGTGACAACGCCCACGTGACCGTATCGATCGACAAACAAGAAATCGACTTGCAGATCCTTCAGCTCTTTGAATTTACGAGTGACCGTAAAAAGAGTTCAATCGTGTGCCGCCACCCGGATGGCAAGATTGTTCTGTATTGCAAAGGCGCCGACTCGGTGATTTTGCAAGCGTTGAGTGCAAATAACCCGTCTACCAAAGTCCACCAAGTGAAGGAGCAAATGAAAGTGTATAGTGCCAACGGTCTCCGCGTACTGTGTGTCGCGGAGCGCGTGCTGTCAGAGGACGATTATACCTCGTGGAATGCGCGCTACGTGACGCTTCGCGCGGCAAAAAAGAAAACCTCCCAAGGACGGAATAATACACGTGAAGAGGACGACGTCCACCGAGCCAGTGGCGCGCTGAGTGAGCTTGTCTCGGAATTGGAATGCCAATTGATGCTAGTCGGTATCTCTGGCATTGAAGACAAAATCCAAGAAGGCACACCAGAGACACTCGAAAAATTCCGAGAAGCTGGCGTCAAAGTATGGATGCTGACGGGCGACCGTCCTGATACAGCGACGAACGTGGCGTACGCTGTGCGGCTCATCTCCAGTGACATGACGTTGATCTCACTGACGGAGCGGCAGTGGCTCGAGTCCAAGACAAGCGCTCTGCAATTCTTCAAGCGGGAACTGAAGCAAATGGAAGGTGGCGACTCGCCTTTACACACGAGTTCGTTCATGACGGCCACGGCAAACTCCGAGCGACTCGGTGGCAACGGTGGCAGCATTAGGGCCGTCCATCATCAGAGTGTCACTGGTGGAGGACGACGGTACGCCATGATTCTGAACGATACAGCGGTTGAGGCAATCAAGCAATTCGGGCTTGAAGACGAGTTCTTGGAACTGTGTATGCACTGCGAGTCGGTGCTTTGCGCGCGCATCAGTCCCAAGCAGAAAGAGTTTATAGTGCAAATGGTGCGCACCAAGTATCCCGACAAAGTGACCATGGCCGTCGGTGATGGTGCAAACGATGTCCCAATGATTCAATGCGCCCATATTGGCGTCGGGATCGCAGGCGAAGAAGGAAACCAAGCGTCCGATGCGAGTGACTACTCGATCCCAGCGTTCCGGTTCTTGCAAAAGCTTGTGCTGGTCCATGGCCGGTGGATGAACCGACGGATCGCCGTGTTGACGCTGTACATTTTTTACAAGAACGTGCTGCTCGTGCTGCCTCAGTTTGTGTATGGCATTTACTGCCTCTTTTCCGGTCAGAGCTCGTACTACGATCCTCTTCTCCAATTGTTCAACATTTGCTTCACATCGCTACCGGTGATGTACTTTTCCGTGTTTGATCAAGACATTTCGGCGACGACGACACTGCTGTATCCTCGGTTGTATCAAGATGGCTCTTCGCATGCCTTTCTCAATGCCCGTGTGTTTCTCTACTGGATGGTTGAAGCCACGGTGGCGTCCATCTTGATCGTGCTTGTTCCAGCGAAATTGATTCCACTGGTTTCATGGTCAAGCACGGGCAAAGACAACGATCTGTGGTCGCTCGGGTTGACGCAAAACTTTATTGTCGTGTTTTTAGCGAATGTGCGGCTGCTACTGGAAGTCTCCACGAGCCACTTCAAGATGCTCACGCTCACGACGGCATCCGTGCTCTTCTGGTGGGTCATCGTCTACGGTGCGTCTACTTTTGGTCGAGAGTTTTACGGGATTCTCCGTGTCGGCTCGCTCGCGCACTTGGCACTTTGTTGCGCGATTTGCTCGACGCTGAGCCTCTCAGTCGCGTTTATCCCACGCGCCATTGACGTGCTCATGGCGCCAAAGCCTCGCACGATCTGCCGAGAACTGGACTACTTGACAGGCGCCAAGGACCGAGACTACTTAACCAGGCGCAAATTATCAGTCGCCAAAGGCGATCCAGATGGGCGAGCCGTCGTGGTGCCTACATGACACCGTGAAAAAACAAAATCGTCCACCGCCTGAAAAAAATATTCCGCAAACAAGAAAGAAAAACAAATACAAAAAAATACAAGAGGGAAAACAAAGTGACAGTCATTGTACTGGGATGGAGCTACCGTACCGGTAAATGGTTGTTACGTGGTTGCTCGGATCTTTCATGACGGGCAAAATTCAAAAATAACTCGCCGATACTGTACGTAGTAGTATCCTAAAGTCGGTACTGTTCCAGAAGTGGAGGAAATAGTCGTTATAATAGGAACCTTAATGAAACTGACACGCGTTGTCACGGCCGCCGTTGTGTTTTTTATTTAGGTCCCCAAAGTGGTGCGCGACGGCTTAATGCTGCATTGTAATACGCCAAGTCCCAAAAGGAAGAAGAGGCAAACGAGCGCTCGATATCGACAACGAACGAATTGGGTGTGTGCAGGTTTGTGCTGCGGGAAGCCAGCCACACTGGATGGTCTCTCTGTTTCGCTAGTCTTTTTCATCTCGATTTTGCTCCATGAGTTCGACCGGCCGTGGCAATGCAAGTGGTCCAGGACCATCGGACCAGATCATCGAATCGACTTCGCGGCACCCGTCCGCTTTACCAACGACGAAAAATTTGGTCGAGGAAGCCCATCGGTCTCTGTCTCTGGCAGCACCATCTTCTGTACCAAAGGTCATGCGCCATCAAGTGCTCCCAATGCTAAGCGTCGAGCTTCAGCCCATCGAAGGAGCCCATCAGGGTCCAGCCGCGGAAAGCGGGCGTCGATCCTCCAACCGCCGAAGCGCGCCTTCCATCATGCCACAACCGAATGGGCCGCTCCCTGGATCCGATGCATCCCCAAAGGGGTTCCTTCAAGCCGTCAAAGACACGCTGACATCGACTGGACGAGTCTCCGCGGGACCTGCATCGGTTGGACGTGGATCCGTTGGGCGTGGATCCGTTGGGCGTGGATCGGTGGGGCGACGCGACTCGCAAGCGCGGCGAAACTCACTCAGCACCCGTTCATCCAGTGCACTTGGCTCGCTCCTTCCCAACAACCCTGCTCTTCGCGTCAACGATCCTCGTTCGTCGGTCATGGTGCTGCGAAACGAATTTGATCCGCACCATATGATGCAACTCAAGTGGTCTCAGTACCACCACCAGAAAATGCGGTTTCTTGCGACTCTTTTCCCCATCCTCGACCCGCGCAGCAGTCTCAAACTCACATGGGATTCGATCATCATGGTCGTCGTGGTGTACTCGGCGATCATGGTGCCCATCGAAGTCGGCTTCCCGGACGTGGATTTTGCAAGCTACTGGAAAATCGTGGCGATCGTGGCCGATGTATTGTTTTGCGTGGACGTGATGCAGAATTTCTTCGTTGGATTTTACCCAAATGACGACGACACGATGGTCACGGACCGAGTGGTCATCGCCAAGAGGTACCTCACGACTTGGTTTCTTTCCGACATTTTCGCAGTCTTCCCGACCGAGTACATGATCCAAGGCGTCGATGGCTTTCAAGGCAAAGAAAGCACCGTCGCGACACTGAAACTGACACGGATGGTTCGCCTTGTACGTGTCACCAAGCTTGCTCGTTTGATCAAATTGCGTCAATTTGCCATGAAAATCGAAGACGTGCTGGAATTGGATGCCGTGATCGCACGGCTCACGAATGTCATCAGCCAAGTGTTACTGGTGACCCATTTGCTGGCGTGCTTTTGGCATTTGGTCGGGTACGCGGACGACTTGAATTCGGTCAATTGGATCACGGCCGCAAATCTTGGCAACGCGCCGGCTTCCACTCGATACTTGTACAGCTTTTACTGGGTCGTGTCCACGATCGCGGGCGTCGGGTACGGCGATATCCATGCGACAAACACAAACGAACGGTTGTTTGCCATGGTCACACAAATCATTGGCGCGTCCGGGTACGGCATCATCATCGGCAACATCACCAAGATCTTGGAAAACTGGAACCGCGAAAGCAACACGCGGGTCCGCAAGATGAGTATGGTGCAAGATTTTATCAAGAAACGGTCGATCCCAAAAGATTTGCAAACCAATTTGAGTCGCTATTTTCGCCATTACATCGCCAAGACAAGTGCCTTTGATGAACGCGAGATTTTGTGTGAGTTGTCACTGTCTTTGCGGGGCGATATTCTGAGTGAAACGTACCGCAATTCGTTTTTCTTGATCCCAGCGCTGCAGCGGCTGAGCCCGCAGTTTGTGATGGATATGGCCATGTACATCAAGCCGCTGATCGCTGTCAAAGGAGATGTACTCGCACGAGAACGGTCGGTGGGCACCGAGATGTTTATCTTGAACCACGGCATCGTCGAAGTCAAGCGCACGGCAAACGACGGCGCGTGGCTGATCGTATTGGAGATCTTGACCGAACACGGCATCTTTGGCGAGTCCTCTTTGGTCAACTACACGTTGCACCAAAACTCGTACACGGCCAAAGGAAATTGCGATTTGTATACACTACCAAAGGAAGATTTTGACCACTTGCTGGAAGAATTTCCCGAAGTCGAAGCCGCGTTGACCCAGTACCACCAAGAGCGCAGTAATTTGTACGACCGCGTGTACGAGCAAACGCTTGCACGGTACAATGTGTTTTCCAATTCGCGCAACAACGACCCGGTCTCGGAACTCACAGGGATTGAAAATATTTACCCGACACTGACGGTGTTGCTGGATGGCGTGCTGCAATCGTACCGCGCCGTGCCGCTCCATATCTTGGAAAAAATGACGCTGGAAATTTCAATGGGCGTGTCGGTGTTCAACTCGGCCCATGAAAAAAAGAAAATGATTGATTTACTGGCGCGCCATGATAACGCCAAGCTATGGACCCGCATCAAGCAGAAACTGCTGTCGCCCATCGCGCCGGACAACGTGTACAAGCGCCGCTGGGACACGGTCATTGGCTGCTTGCTCGTGTACTGCGCCGTGGCGATCCCGTACGAGACCACTTTTTTACTGGACGTGTCCGATAAGAAATCGTTTGTCCATATTGTTGAGATCATCATCGAGTGTTTCTTTGCCATGGACATTTTGGTCAATTTCCGCTCGGCGTACAACGACAAACTGGGCCACGTCGTGTACAACGACAAGCAAATCGCGCTCACATACTTCAAGTCTTGGTTTTGGATCGATTTGAGCTCCACGTTGCCAGTCGCGAATATCATTTCCCCATTGGTCTCATCGGAGGCCGTGGGTGGCTCCAGGACGATCTACATGATCCGCATCATCCGGCTTCTCAAGCTTTCTCGCCTTCTCAAACTTGCGCGGACTGCGATGCGCGTGGAAAGGCTCGCCGCGGCTCGCCACTCGACCACGCGGCTCATCCGCTTGACGTTTAAAGTGTGCTTTATCGCCCATATGCTAGCCTGTGGGTACTACTACGTCGCCGTGACGTCTCGCACGGCGTATGGAAGTAGTGCCTTGGATGGGCTCCCAGCCGCGACCTCGATGATTGAAAAGTATGTGTTCAGTTTGTACTGGGCCGTGACCACGATGACCACGGTCGGGTACGGCGACACGGCTCCTACAAACCCCGCGGAAGTCGCGTTCATCACCGTGGGCGTGCTGGTCGGCGCCTCCACGTTCACGTACGTGATCGGAACACTGGCGAGCATCGTGGACGAAATGCAATACACAAAAGAAAACAACAGAGAACGCATGGACCGGCTCAAGGCCTATTTGAAAGAACGCAACATTTCCAAGCCGCTGGCTGCACGGTTGAGGCGATACTATGAATATTTTCTCTCGCAGCGTGATGACGACAATGAAAATGAAATTTTGGAGGCGCTTTCCGATAATCTGAGAAGCCAAGTCGTGCTCCATATGAACCGCGATGTCGTGAGCAAGATCGCGTTTTTCGCCTCGCAAGACGATATGTGTGTGAGCTATTTGATGAGCATCTTGGACCCGGAGTTTTGTACACCAGGAGAGTACGTTTTCAAAGAAGGCCAAATCGGACGGCATATGTACTTCCTTGTCAAAGGCGTGGCCGAGATTTTATTCCATGCGATGTCGCCACAAGAAGTCGTGGTCGCGACGCTTCTGGAAGGAAGTTATTTCGGTGAGATCGCGATGCTCACCATGTCCAAGCGCGCGGCAAGTATCCGTGCCAAGACCCACATCAATTTGCTTGTGCTCAGCCGGACGGGGCTGGACCGCATCAGCCAGCATTACCCAGAGATGGCCAATAATATCATTTCCGAATTCAAAAAGAAAATTACCCATATCAAGCAAACATCGCTCAAGAATTTGGGGTCATTGATCCAAGAAGATGTCCGCGCCGCGAGGCAACGCACGGGTGTGATTGGCAGCCATTCCGAACTGGACGAGACGCTCCATGAGCTGGAACAAATCGTGACAAGGGTCGTCCAGATCTTTGGCGGTGGCGACAAGGGCAAGCGCAAGGCGTTGGCCTGCGTGATGCAGCATTTGCGCAAGTACGAGTTTTCATTGGATGATTTCCTCCACGCGGCGGAAGAGTATTCCACGTTCAGCGATGGCACCCACGCGCAGAGCAGTGTACCCAAGATCACTTACTCGGCCATGGTGATCAACAAGCTCCAGCAGCGGATGAAGCGTCGATCGTCGTTCTCGTAGGCCACGTCCTGTCATTGGGATGGCAGTGGCATGGTGTGCACCATCCACTACAGTCATTGTGTCACTACTGTACTGTACCAACGGTACCGATATGGTATCCAGTAAGATGCCACCACACATTTGTGAGCCACGGACTCTGTGGCAAAGTGGCCACGTGCAATCACTGGTTCCTGTGCACCACAACCCGATACAACACACCGGATGAATCGCAACTTGTCTGTCTGTGTCTGTCTGCTGTGTTGAGCTTTTGCAAATGGACGATCGCCTGCACCTACGGTACTTGTCATCATCTGTTGATGCAACTCATGCGAGTGAACGTGGCGTTAACGTGGCGACAAGCAACAAGCAACAAGCGGCAACTTGTGGGCCCACAAGTCATGCACCCGAATAGCGTGATCTTCACTCTGTCCATTGCAGTGAAGAGTGTGGGTGATTGATTCCCACAATGTGAATTTGTTGAAGTGATCATGTGAAGGAACGCCCAGGACACACGATGATAAATGTGTGGGTCGCGGTGGCGCAGTGGAGAAAGTGCACTTGTGTTAACGTGGCATTACTGTACTACAGGAAATTACCGTCACAATTTTTGTGAGACGTGCTGCACAGCACTACACAGCAACTGCAAACTATCCATACTGTACATTTTCAGTTTTACCAGCACTAATATCAATATGAGTATCAGTTGTGTGAACCGCTTCACTGGGGACAGAGCGAAAGGCGGGTGGTCCGGAAGGCTTTCCCAGTCGAGCGACCCACTTCTCTCAAGGCATTTTGTGGCTCTCATGTCAAAAGCACAGTGTCCGCCTTAATTTTATGACCACATATACAGTACGCTGTTGTGTATGGTGTGCGAATAGCTCGAGCAAATGCATTGGACAGGCACCCGCCAGGTGGCACGAACAAGTTCATTCACTCGAATACATGACTGTCTTCGGTTTTGTGTCTTTTGTGTTCTGACAAAGATATCAATAAGATATAACGACGTCGAGAGCTCACTTGGCGCTTGCCAAGTTGCCAGCACACTACGAGCCCAAAGAAACCAACACAATCGGCAACATTATGCGCTGTCCGTGAGCTGGAGCATTTGATTCTGGATTGGTTCGTTCTTTTTTGGAATAATCTAAGTAAATCAACCGCCTTCGCGCATGCAAAACAAGAGGGTATTCATTATCACAGTACTTTGTTGAACCATTTTGAGGTATGCATACTTAGTTCTGATGGAAGACATTAATTTACAAGTCACGGACTATTCAGAGGCTGGAACTTGGTGCAACGTTGTCCGACCTCACCCTGAATTTGTGGGCTGAGATGAAAAAGAGACCGAAAAACTCAGGATGTCAATGAATGGCATGGCCTCAAGACGTTATCCTGGCGTCTTGGTGCTCACTATTGTCGTTGCATTGAACAGACCCTTTCTGGGTGCTTGGCCCCACACAGTTGTCGCCGAGCCACTCACCCACGATCTTCCATTTTTTCGAAGCTTGCTGTCACGTGGGGGAAATCGCATCCCCCAATACAGGACACTGCGGTTTGAAGAATTATCTGCAGCTTTCCAGCTTTGACGTGTTTTATATCTCACATGTGCTGGCAAGGCTTTCGGACTGAATTCGGAAGATGGAATGCGGAAATCCAGGAATTTCGAAACGAATTCCGAGTTTCACACAGCGCATTGGCCACGTCTTGCTGAAACCCTTCTTGAAGAAATTCTTCAGTGACTTTCGTCTGCGAAATACAAAAAAAACACCAAAATCTGCACACTCGGTGGATTTTTCTGCACGATATGATGACGGATGTCACTATTCTGGGGTATTTGCCAGCTGATTCGTTTGTCTTTCGGACCTTTTTGTGGGAATGCGGTTAGGTTTTTGGTCCCACTCTGGATTTCGGAGCCACAAGAGCGCAGCCATTTTGCGTGGCACCATAAATTAGGGCAGACTTGTCATCAATCACCCAAGGTGCCACGAATGAATCCACCGTTGGTTGCCCGTCTCGCCATCACTGGATCCAGTGAAGTTGGAGCTGTTGGCGACCAGCGTCCCACATGAAACATGAAACGCTGCGTCAAGTGCGATCCTTCGATCGGGCGTCGCCCATCGAAGTCGAAGGCCCATTTGGCGCGCCTGCCTAGCTCAACGTCATTATTGGTTTTGCGCACTTTCGCCAACGTCTCCCACACCGCCACAATCGACCACCAGCCATGATGCAACTCGCTACTCCACTCACTTTGGATATGTTTGTCGATGAACTTGTCGACTTTGCGGTCGGTCTGCCCACGGCCGATGACTTTGCGTTTTCGCTGTTCCATGAAAGCGACAGCGAAGGCTCGGCGCCATCGACGCCAACGGCCACGGACAAGCCACTCCCACTACTCACTATGGACACGCCAACCACAAGCACCACCACCAGTGATGATGAAAGCTGCAGCGGCGAAGTCACCTTCGCGGAGAAGACGTACTACATGGTCAACACGTGCTCGAGCCACTTGGCCTGCTGGAACGCCACGGGCACGGGGTTCTTGGTCGTGGACGCGGTCAAGTTTGCGCGTGAGGTGCTCCCCGACTACTTCAAGCACCGCAACATGAACAGCTTTGTGTGCGAATTGACTCTCCACGGGTTCCGCAAGACGGCGTTAAGTAACAAGAAGAGCGGCCTGGAATGCTTTGAATTCCGCCACCCACATTTCGTGCGTGGCAAGGTCGAGCTGCTTGCCAAGATTGAACGTCGCGCTGCGGCGGCGACGCCTGGCAAGCTGCCAGAACAGCCACGCAATGAAGAAGAGCTTGCCATGGACGAGTGCGAAGAAGCCGATGAAGTCGTGGGGGCTGTGGGCGACTTGAAGTTCCAGATCTCGGAATTGCAAGGCGAGGTGCAGCAAACGCAGAAGCTCTTTGACAAGCTGCTCACATCGTTGGTGCAACAAGCGTCGACGCCAGCGCAGCAGCAGCCACACCCACAACAACACATGATGCCAGTGCAGCACTATATGGCCTACCCACCATCCAACGCCAACATGTACGGCATGGCGCCAG